>JABCMJ010012658.1:0-14704 GCA_014822125.1 Arbutus unedo | reverse complement strand
TGAGGAGATATATATTGAGCAACCACCCGGGTTTGTTGCTCAGGGACGGGAACGCCGTGTATGTCAACTTTGCTGCTCTCTTTATGGGTTAAAATAGTCTCCCAAGGCCTGGTTTAGTCGGTTTAGTCAAGTGGTTACTAGTTTTGGGCTGATACAGTCTGCAAAGGATCATTCGGTCTTCTATCGCCACCTACCTTCTGGATGCATCATGCTGATTGTATATGTAGATGATATTGTCATTACCGGTGATGATGCACAGGGGATTATTGATCTCAAGCAGTTTCTCAATCAGCATTTTCAAACTAAAGACCTTGGGCAGTTGAAATATTTTCTTGGCATCGAGGTGTTGCGCGGAAAGAAGGGTATTGTTATTTCTCAGCGCAAATATGTCTTGGATATTTTATCTGATGCAGGTTTGTTCCAAGTAAAGGGGGCAGATTCACCTATGGACTCAGGGGCCAAGTTACTGCCAAATACTGGTGAGTTATTCTCGGATCCTAATCAGTATAGGCGGTTGATTGGGAAGTTGAATTATTTGATTACGATGACTCGGCCAGACATTGCTTACCTTGTCAGTGTGGTTAGCTAGTTTGCTCAAAACCCACGAGTTCCTCACTGGTACGCGGTTCTCCGTATTCTCTGGTATTTACAAAGTAATCCAGAGAAAGACATTCGGTATCATAATTAGGGACACTCCCGGATAGAGGGATACACTGATGCGGATTGGGCAGGATGCCCAGTGGATAGGCGATCCACCTCTGGATTCTCAGTCACTATTGGGGGGTAACCTGATCAGTTGAAAAAGCAAGAAGCAAGCAGTTGTGGCCCATTCAAGTGAAGAAGCAGAACATAGGGCCATGGCCCTAGTCACTTCTGAGATTATGTGGATTCGTCAGATTCTCTCGAAACTATAAGCAGCAATGGATGGACCGACCCAACTATGGTGTGATAATCAGTATGCCATACATATTACCATCAATCCCGTGTTCCATGAACAGATGAAGCATATTGAGATCGACTGTCATTTCATCCGAGATGAATACAAGAAGGGCACGATCACTCTTAGTCATGTGCACACCGGTGAACAATTGGCTGATATCTTCACTAAACCATTAGTTGGTAATCGAGTTATATATATGTGTAACAAACTATACATGATTAATGTATATGAGCCAGTTTGAGGGAGGGTGTTAGTACTAGGTTTAGTTCCCCGTAAACCCTAATGGGCCTAGGTTGTTGGGGCCCATCAGGTTAACCCTAATCCCATGGTTTAACTATAAATAAACACCCCGACACTCAATACAAATGTGGGTTTTTCCCCTAACAAAGTACAACTCTGATCGCACTTCCATAAGATAGCAATAAGTGACACAAGAGTAATCATCCACAAAAATAACAAAATACTGAAAAAGACCATCTGTTTAAGGATGTCTACTGAAAGCTAACCAAGCCAGCAATGACGGTGGTAGGGTGAGACTAAAGACTGAAGTGCAACCAAGCAAGAGAGGTTGCCATCACCAAAGTCATATAGACCACAACGCTCAGCTCGGCCACAAATCTTCCTCTCGTCTTGAAATCTTGAAATATATAAAAATTAGCAAAAAATGTGACTAAGCAATTCAAGGCTTCAGTAACTTTATTGGCGGACATAAGATGAAAAGGAAAATGAAGAACATGCCAAAACTAAGTCTAAGAAAACTAACGAAACTAAATTTACGGAACCTAAACTGGCAATATCATATGTGGACACATCAGCTATGGTGACACGAGAGGGGAGGCCAAAAGTATGACAGCTAGATACAATAGTAAAAACACCTATCATATGGTTGGATGAATAGGAGTAGTAAGATAGGCAAGAGGTCGACCTTTTGGAGCAAATGTAGCAAGAAGACGAGGGCATCTGAGATGACTCAGTGGAGACTAGACGATGATAGTCACCCACTGGAATGGAAACACCACATTGTTTTGGGCTAGAAGAGCTAATCGTTTATCATCCTCCAAAATTGTAACCTGGTGTGCAGATCGGTAACTATAAAGATCCCAACATACTCAACAATATCATTATCACCATTGCAATACGTGCAATGAAAAACCCCATGACCACGTCCACGGCCACCACCCCTTGATGCACGGCCTCCGCAAACCGAATCGCGACCTGAACCACGGCCACAACAACCATAATCACGTCTAAGGCCACCTCGGCTAACTCCCCTAACTAACAAACCACGACCAAAATCACTAGACAAAGAATCACCAAAGACAGTAGTCGCTAAAGCGGAGCGATCAGTAGTCACACCAGAAAGAAAAAGTGTAAGATATAGAAGCCTCAAGAAGATGGATAAAAACCTCACTAAGAGAAGGCAAGTCCCTAGCACCCAAAAGCTAGGATCGTAAGAGGATGGCGCAACCCAAATAAGAACCGTGTCATGTCACGTGCATAGACTCATGCCGTCGCTGCATAACCTAAATATCAACAGAAATTGGCTCACATATATTAAGCTACTTGCGAATACCACAAGACTTAGCACAACAGTCTTCTAAGAATAGGGTCCATACTATTTCATAACTGAATATAAATCTAAGCATCCTCAACAGTCTATGCAACAAATATAGAATCAGTATCTTTTGGGGGATCATTAGTTACAAACTAAAATTGCATTTTTCCAATATAGTAAACCTCAACAGCCTTAGCCTACGGAGCATAAATTCCACCATTCCACCTTGTAGAGGTGATAGACAACATCTCAAGAGATCAAGGAAAATAGAACTAGAAGCCATTATCTATAAGGTGACAAACAATGAGCAGCAAAAACTCAACAAATCAGCCTGAAAACAACAACCAACAAATAACTACCTATCGAACAACTAACTATCAACTAATCATCGCGCAACACACACAAGTTAATGCATATTTATTAGAGGGTGACATCATCCAGAACAAGGATTGTGAGGTCATCTTCACCACATATCAAAAGTTGACATAAAGGCAACAGCAAATCAACGAGATACCTACTTTACTCATTCAACATCAACAGATCAACATACCAACAGAAACATCATCAACAGATTGAAATCGAAATCGACCTTATCATAGATCAATGTAGACGAGATCAGAGAATGAGATCAATCAAATCAACAAACCCAAGTAGACGACATCAGTAGATTGTGACCAATCAATAGAGACAAGATCGATGATGACTACAAATCAGATTGACGACAAGTACAAGTCAATCGCCAGAAACGAAGTTGTATATCAAGTTTAGGATTTAGGATTAGGCTTAAGTTTTAGGATTACGATGGGTATGCTCTGATACAATGTTGAGAGAGAGGAAGGAAAAAGTTTAGGGTTTTAATTAACCCTAAACTAAAAAATATTTTTGGTACATAAAGAGAGTGAGATTACAAGTCTAAAGATCAAACTACCCTCACTTAACTTATACTAAAAAAACATATGAAAATAACTCTTTAACAACAATATTTCAACCTTGAAGGGAGAGCAAGTATAGTGCCTTTGAAATGTGACAAGCTCCAAGGTTCATCACAAAATGATGCCACTCAACAAAATTTCTTGGATTAGTATTTATCTAGTAGAGTCACACACAATTTACAAATAGTATGTATGGATGGTTGTACAGGAGGACTCATAGCTAACCTTGCACTTTTCGACCAAAAAAAAAAAAAGCCAGACTGAATGTCAATCCAGGTCAGAATACACCATATATTTCACAAATAAATAATTCTACAACAAAAATACGAGGGGAAAAAAAGGGAGCTCACCGTTTCTCCAGGCTCCAACGCATCAGCGATTCGCCTTTTAATTTCCCCAATAACTTCGGATGAAAGGTCCTCATCAATATCTTCCTCTGCATTTGCCACCATGAATCCCCTTTCAGCAAGTTCACTATCAACCTCGACACTATCAAGCCATGCATCCTGCAATTAATCATACGAATATGATAAAAAAGTTCCACAAAAAGGGTAAAAATGGTATACAACTGAAACAATACCTTGATCTCATTACCAATGTACTCAACAAAATTTCCTTGTTCATCAAAGTAGCCTTCTTCTCTCTCTTGTTCCAAATTAAAAGGTTCAATCCGAATCCCGTCATTCACAAATGTCTCTCCTTCCTGTCAAAAATAACTTTTTATCATTTGCTATCCTTTTCTTTGTTCCAATAACAAATGGAAGCAACTATCTTGGCGAAGAAACTAGCTACCATCTAGGAAGTAGTACACAACATTACAAAAATACACTCAATGCCACAATTGCTTAAACCATTAATTCACAGATACTCATAAAAAACCAAACTCTTTTAGAAAATGAGAAACGTAAAAAATCCACATTACGGATGTCAATAGACTGAAGTTCCTCCAAAGATGGGAGATCACAAGTACTACAAGAAGATAGGTATGTAGTCTAGATGTTGATTAAAGGGGCATATCTATATAAGCTTTTGGACCATAACTTTGTTGAGCTTTTCCAAGCCATAATGTTTTGTTTTCTCTAACAGAAAGGCCATTTGTGATTATGGATACTAAAAATAATATTCTTTTCTTTCGTCCACATTTATCGACCCTTTGTTGAGGTGAATAGACTATAACTTCAAGATATCCAAATAAATAAGAAATGGATCAACTACTACAGAACTTAAAGATATCTTCCTATGTGCAAAAGTAGAAGCCGACATAATATTATACAACTAGGAGACATGTGAGAATGCTAGATCTTTTGAGATATTTGCCATTTCTAGATTTCACAATATTTAGGTCTGCAAAAACCACTCGTTCAACTCTAACCCAATTGACCTTGACAGGAATCCACTCCTATCTAGATTGGAGCACGCTCCTTACGAAGATGGGATACAATTCTTGTATAGAAAATTAGGGATTTATCTAGCACAACTGATGATATCTTGAAAAGAAAATCACATTGCATAACACTAGCCCATTTCTTGGACTTATGGTGGACTTGACCTATATTTTTACTCCCTACAATGATTGTACTTCTGAAATGCATATTCTATGGTATACAATTAATTGGAATACATGTACGCGTTCCTGTTGCGCTACCAATCCTGGGAGCTTCTATGTTCCCAGCTCTCTGCTCCCGCTTCGTGCAACTAAGGGAGAAACACATTATTTCATGAACCTACCGCAACTGTCCCCAAATTATAATATTATGATTCTTGTATAAAAGGACATGCCTAAATACGCTTTTGGACCATAACTTTGTCGAGCTTTTCCAGGCAATAATGTTTTGTTTTCTCCAACAGCAAACCTATTTGTGATTAAGAATACTAAATTTAATATTCATTTCTTTCGTCAATGGTTATCGACCGTTTGACTTAGTTACACCGACATTTGTAAAGGAAAGGAATAAATTTGACTCATGTGGTAAAGTTTCAGGGTTGGTATGGTAATTGAAACCATCATAATAACACTCGGAGACGTTCAAAAACTAGGTAACTTTGATTCCAAGGTAACTTTTTTGACCATTCTGTTGACTTATCCCAAAAGGACAGAAGTCACTCTTATTGCCAAATCCACTCCACTTAGAAAACCAGGATTAGAAGCGCCAAAAGAAAGTGGCTGCAAGAGAATCCTTTACACATCATGTTCACGAGCAATTGTCTCCCAAAAGTTGATAAACAAAGAGAATCAAGAAGGCAAAAAGAATCAAATGCAATTAGGTAAACACAAATAACTTCTCAAGAAAATAGATTGGATGTTCAACACCCTTACCAGATACTCCACATAACACACTCAAATGGTCTCCCATCCTCTCTTGTTCATGCCTTTTTGGGTGCACGACATTTTTCTGCCTTTGATTTTATCGAGGTTATCAAGTTTTGTTTACAAATGCATTCCATTACCTTTGATGTTTACCATTATAATAGAGTCTAAAATATGCCTCAATTATTGATGGCCTTGATCTAAATCAAAGTGAGGTTGCTGGACAGTTGAACTAAAACACTACATCCTTGAGATGACCAAATAGAGAGAGGGGGAAGGAGGAGATGGGAGCTCAGTGATGCAATGGATTGAATGTTGTCAACAATGAAGCAAGCTAGCCCTCTACTTTATCGGAGTAAGGTCACATACGATGCCTTTACCACTGAGGTAATGATACATCGCAAGGTACAAGCCTGAGATAATTCTCAATCGACAAGGTTGTAGGAGATGTCACTTTAGTTTGTTAGGGTTCTGCTTGACTCAAGGTTTAAGGTGGTGCTGCCTCTCTTTTACCTTCCTTTCTAGCCTCTAAGCCATTTTGATGCATTTAGATTCCTGCAGTGCTAGTGCTAGTGCTAGTGCTGAGCCAAAGTCCTGCCCCTTCGACTTGGGTACTTCAGTGCTTAGCCTGATAAATATTCATAGCCAATGATTGATGGCTATAAAAAACGTGGATAAAGCAAATGCAATCATGGAAAACTTCATATAACTTGCATGCTGATTCTGCTAATAATATAATAAGCCCAATCTGTCAAGTGTTCACTAGAACCCACTGTTACATCAAACCTAGAACTTAATCTGCAAAAGCTGTAATCTTTTGCTCTCCCTGAAGATGAAAACAAAGAACAAATTTCACAAAATTGAAGTTATTGAGGTAATTGTCCTTGTAAGTTCTATAACAATATTTACTATTAATGTACGATTTTTAATATAAGTAGGAGGTAATTATTAGTTCACAGTTTACTTCCAGCTAACTTGACAGGGGTACCTTTAGCCATATTCTGGTAGCCTAAGTGATGCTAGGGTAGCCTGTTTGCCAGAAGCTAATAAGATAGGATTGCAGCAATAGCTTAATGTATGGACATTCGATTTGGTTCTTGGTGACTCGGTTCAATGACTCTATCTAACAAGGTTTTTGTTGTACTACCCACAAAAGGGTGATGGGCCAATTATATTTATGGCCATGAACTACATTGAGCCTAACTCATAAACCTGCAATTTTTAGAACCATGAGTCCTGCAATTTTTAGAAATAAAGCTTCAAGCTGACAATGTGATATCAATAAATGACAAAGCAACATGAGTTTTTTATTAAAGAAAAGGGAAAAACTGCATCGCCCAAATAGAGAGAGAGAACTACGACTTGGAGATACGAGGTGAGTGTCTCTTAAGCGAATGACCCTTAATTCTCCTTGGCTGCAAAATCAAATTGAACACTATGGATGTTGTGCCTAGATTAAAAAAATATGAAGCTCCCATAAGGTTATACTATTTTGCAACAAGTTTCCAGTACATCAATAGATTTCTTTGGGGTAAACGTGTAGATGAGGAGCGATGATAGTAGAAACAATCATGGTACATGTAAAATGGTATAATATTATTGCCTTTCTACTTAACACTTGTAAATTACATTCCAAATCGCATGTAGACAGAGTCAGTGTTGTTCCTGTACAACAATCAAGACATTTTAATAGCTAAACACAGTTAACAGGAACCAGAAAGGGAACTAGCACGTGAAGGAAATCAAGGAACGAACCGCGTAATGAATTTCTGCAGTTTTGATGTCGTGAACCATCCCTCTATTTTCTTCACTGCAAAGTTCGGTAGTGATCTGATTCCGCCGCATTGCACGCTCCTTTGCCGCATGACGGGGATCACTTTTCACACTCTGAGCATCTTCAGAAGGCTTCCATGCATCTACCTTTTCTTCTCCAGGTTTCACCTTCTTACCCTTCGGAAACCTAATTCTCTTTTGCCTGTAAGCATTCAAAATTACCATAACGTAAGCATATCATATATCTGAGGCTGTATTTGGATACCAACTACAGAGGGGTTTGGAGAGAGAAGAAAAATAATCTGCAATATCTGAGGCTGTATTTGGATACCAACTTATGGAGGGGTTTGAGGAGAGAAGAAAAAGAATATGCAAAGCAGATTTATTATCTCTTTTTTCCTCCACAAATCAGCACAAAACATGGACGGATCCACAAATCCAAACATCGTGATGCGAACCCTTGTCATTTTGCAATTATCGCAAAAAATCATTAGTATCATATGAGTTTTCTTTAACAAATTTGGAAGTAAGGTTGCCGCCTTTGGATCCATCACTGCCCTGTACAAATCATTGACCAAAACACAGCCTAAAAGAAAGTTTTACATTCCACAACTGCAGTAAATGCAACTATGATCAATATGTTTGTCTATAAGTCAAGGAACTCCAACAAGAAAGCATAAAACAAGATACTTTTTCCTCATTTGGGACCTGTCTCTGAACTTTGCCAGCTCTACTATTTAGGCATCTCTTCTGGATTGTGCCTACAGCTATTGCAACTACTTAACTCAATTGAAGCAACACACAAGGGGCTAAGGTATAACGCTACAGAAACACGCAAACATATCAAACAAAATTTGTGTAGATGTGATTATGGCTACAACACGTGCATATTATATTCCCATATTAGTCATGTCTTCTGAATTGAGCCTACTAACAGCAACTCCAACCCATCTCTATAACTACATTTTGGAGACCCAAAACTTCATTCTAGAGAATTCATGTCCAGTAACCCATCTCTATTTGGGGTCTCCAAAATAGAGACCCGATTTTCATTCTCTATATTTGAACTCTCCCACCAAATAGAGAACCATCTCATTTCTCTCTTTTCTTACAATCACCATTTAACCTTTTGATCTTTGATACCATATTATAATACCAACTCTATCCTTTTAACGTTTGCTAGATTTTCATAAAATACATAAACTTCGACATTATAGATTCAATTTCTGTAAAATGGTTCCACCGAAAAGATACTGACAGTACCTTCAAAATAAGACCAGTATTAAATATGTTTAATTATAATTTTTAAAAAGAACATTGGAGGGAACTTTTTGGAGATGAAAACAGAGAATTTGGATTGGAGTTGGAGTTGTAGTGAATAGTTAGATTCACTAAAATCGCTTTTTGAGTAAAATACAGCAATTTGGGTCTCTAAAATAGAAAATTAGTGAGAGATGAGTTGGAGATGCTCTAACTGCTGTAGCTACTTAGATATAATTGAGTCAATAATTAGAGGCTAGGGTTTTGAGCTACAAAAGAACAAAATTAACCTAGCAACATATATGTAGAAGTGCCTGTGTAAAGGTATATAAATGTACATGGATATAGAGATAGACATGGAGAAATTTGAAGGGGAGAGAGAGTTACGCGGGAGGTTTGCTCTCCTCATCCTCTTCAGGAAACGAGCGCTTCAGGTTAGCTCGCGGTGGCTTCTCTTCCATGGCGGCACCGATCGGGGTACGGCTACGCTCAACTCGCAACGTCGTCTGCCTCTGATTTCTAGAGAGAGAGAAAGAGGGGATTCGTTTCCTTTGCGGGGAAGGCGGTCGATGAACCGGGCACAACTTGAACCGCTGTTTTGTAAGGTTTGGTGTTGACGGGCCCGTTCGGTTCAGTTTCAATCTTTGTAGGTTTCTTGACCCGTAGGCCGGATTCATATAGACACCCGTTACTAATTGAGTCAAACCAGAATATTTGTGTTCACGTTTGTGCTCGATTTCGAACTCGAACTCATTCGAAATCTATTTGTAACTTAAACATAGTGAACATTATTTCAAGCTTCTTAAAGCTTTCAAACCAACTTTGTTCAACTTGAATAATTTACGATTAAGCGTGTTCAATTTATTATGTTCAAAATCTCGAAGTTAATTAATATCATCTTAATGAAAGTTTACTTGGGATTGGTTCATCAAATAAACAACTAAATTTAAATATATTTTGAAACTCATTATGTTTCTAAAACAAACTTAAATAATCTTCTTATCTATGATATACCTATAATGGAATTTAGATAACTTTCATCTAAAAATAGATATCTCGTTAAAGGATCAAATATGTTGCAGTACAACAATGTTCTGATTTCAAATGAGAAAAAGGTTGGATTGGTTGTGTAACTCCTCCATTTTTCTTATGATAGCGAAAACTTGTTATTCTCTCCATAGAGTAAACAATAGAAGGCCGAACTAAGTATATTTGTATGTCTTTGTGTTTGTTAAAATCTTCTAATCACACTTGTTGCTTTACATCTTTCTATAATTCTAAATAGGCCACAATGATCTATGCCCATGATTTGTTCTTCCCATATTTGAATGCCGGTCCTTAGGTCTAGTGTGTATTTTGTATTAGTAACAGTTTCAATGCGGATGGAGTTATATTTAGCCTTAGTAGAAGGTAGTGAAGGGGCCAACTACAAAAGGCCATTCGTGCAGTTTGATTTATAGATAGAATGTACAATGAACTTTATAGAGCAATGGGTGGTCCAAGGTTATCTAAATATTTATGTTTGAGATTCCTCCTCTGCTCATTCTTCCTAAAGAAAAATAAAGTTTCTGTCCCAGTACTAACTAATTTGAAGATATTGCCCTTTTATATGTTCTTTCTTCTCCGCTCCAAAGCTAGAGTAATATATGTAGAACAGTGGATTATCTCCGAATGCCAGCTTCTTTTGCATATGGGTTTATTGTTCCTTTTCAATTTTCCATTTCAGTTGCATACCTATTTTGCCAGAGAAAGTATCTTCCAAATGGCTTCTGAAATGGTGATGCACAACGGAGAATGTCACTGTAGAAATGTGAGATGGAGTCCAGCTCCCACCTAGTGTGGTGTCTCGAAGTGAAACTGCAGCGACTGTTCTATTAGAGGAAACACTCCCTTCATTGTTTCTAAGGAAAGTTTGAACTTTTGGGAGATTCCAAACACTTTCTTACAACCTACGCCTTTGACACTCGCAAAGAAAAGCATGCACGTTTTCTATAAGGTGTGTGACATAACCTCGTTTTATACTCTTCGGTCAAACCCGGATGTGATAGCTATTACATTTAGGTGTGTTGATCTTGGCACACTAACCATGTTGAAATTCAGCCATTTGATGGGATTCATTGGGAGGAATCGATTCGTGAGAAACGCATCGCAGAAATATTGTGTTGAAAAGATGGAAATTGATGTCCACCGTAAAAAATCATCCGTGTTTGTTGAATTCTAGGTTGAACAATTTGTTGGTTTTAGAAAGATAACCACCGATTTTCTTATCTAGACTAATGAGCCTGTGTTGCCTATTTGGATTTCTTGTTAAGGACTTTTCTTTTAATTGAAACCATCAAACATTTTTGTGTACTTATATGTAATGTTGAGCTAACTATTAGAATTCGGAATATTTATGTGAATGATTTTGAGACACCGGATGTCTGACAAGAAGGCAACCGGAAAATAATTTTATTTAAGGCAACTATCGATGGTTGCAGCTCAAAAGTAGAAGCTGAATGACTACTCAAAGGCTTGCAAAAGCTGAAAGGTTGAGCTGCATTCAATTCGTTGTGGCAGCATTTGAAGAGTTCATCTATGTGTATTTATGTTTAACTCCTTTCACCTTTCTAAACACCGAAATTTTTTTTTGACTATGTTTATGGTGGTCATTTTGGCTATATCACAACAATGTTTCTTTCTTTTATGTTAGATGGATAGAATATTTTGATTTTGTACCTTCCGTAGAAGTCAGATAATAATTGTTGTCAGGAAAAAAATAACAATTTTTATCCACGATTAATGTACCAAAAATTATTATTGTTAAACAATTGAAAACTAATGTGTACTAATGATAGTCTCATAATTTTTTCTGATAACTTAGTGTGTTCAGATCAATTTGTATGCACCTAAATTAATCTATGAGAATCTATCTTTACTGTCCACTAATCTCTATATGATTTGACCAAGTAATATCTACTTATGAAGGATTAATTGCTCCAATTGGTCTTTGTTCGCACGTACTTACTATGTTTCTTGGAAACGGTCTCAAATTCAGATAGCAACTCGAAGAAGCAAAATGTAGATCTAGAAATACCACACATGGTAGCACATCCGCACAAGAACTTTGGTCAATGATTGGACGGTTCCAAACGAAGAGCCCACATGAATTCTCTTTTTTTCTATATTATTGTGAAATCACAACTTCATTCTTCATACTCTGTATGTTGTTTTTCAAGAGAATTCTGCACTAATTGTAAATTAAACAAAAACTTAAAAATTTATCTGTCAAAAAAAAAAAAAAGAATCCAAAAAATCCTAAAAACTAAAATATCTCATGAATATCCTTATCATCAAAATATCACACGAGCCTTCGTCAATGATTGGACGGTTCCAAACAAAGAGCCCACACGAACTCTCTATTTTTCTATATTATTGTGAAATCACAACTTCATCCTTCATACTCTGTATGGTATTTTTCAAGAGAATTCTACACTAAATTGTAAATTAAACAAAAACTTAAAAAATTTATCTGTCAAAAAAAAAAAGAATCCTAAAAACTAAAATATCTCATGAATATCTTTATCATTAAAATTAAGATACGGTCCAATACTCCTAAATTCAAATAATGAATACTCAATAAAATCATTTTTAGATAAGAGAGAGCTTACAAATTACCTTTCTCAAACTAAATGCAAACAAAAATATTCATACTACAGATTTTTAAATGTATTATTAGAAAATCTCATATGAAACAAGATAATGTCATAATATTTTAGGTCTCTAAAATTAAAAATTTGCTTGTCGAAAAAAACTTGATAAATTAATCGGTATCAATAAATTATTTAACATCAGGTAAAACTCATATTTATTTTGTGAAATAAAAAAATACACATTGTTTTACGAGGTTCTCAATTAAAAGTAAGACTTATCATGTAATTAATCCGTCTAATACTAAATTAAGAGTTGAAGTCCACCAAACACATATAACATTAACAAATAACATGATGAGATAACATATAAAGCAACACATAAAGTTCAAGTCATCCTTTCATATTATCAGATCACATTATCTAAAAATCTTATATCTTGTTTTTAAACCAATATAAAACCCAGCAGATAAGTCAACTTAATGTTATTTTCTAATTTGTTCTAACATATAAGATTATCTAATCTAACATATGAATTAACAGATAAAGTTTAAATTATCTATTAATGTTACTATAATATTATCTGATAATGTTACACCTTCATTCTTTAATAAATAACATTATATTTTAGTTTTGATATTTGTTCATTATTTTACTCAAAATAAAACAATAGAGATAATGTAATCTTTTGAAGTTATTATTTTTGTCTTTGTTTAATTTTTGCAAACTTTTTTTTGTATTTTTATTTTTTCAAATTTTTTTATCAAGATGAAACAATAATTAATAAAAAAATTACAAAATTTTTGAATAATATTAAAAATAACTAAACAACAAAATAAGGACAATTTCGTTCATTAAACGACCTAATCTATTAACACTTTTAAAATATCGAACCTGAGTACCTAATCTATTAATACTTTTTAAATAACAAACCTAACCTATTAACACCGTAAAAATAATGAATTATAACTCAAAAAATCAAATTAGTCCATATTTAATGGGTTAAATCAGTTTAAATTTATCATTTTTATTGAATTTCAGTTGTTTTATTCTTTCATAAAAAATAACATTTATATTATTTATATATAAATTTTAATACATTTTCCACTGTCATGAGAATTTAGAGTAAGAGTTCGAACAAAAATCAAATTCGGGATAACGGTTTCCAAAATCTAAGGAAGTAGTTATACAATTCGTACTGAGTTGGCGACATTCTATTGGTTCATTCGCCGCAAAGAGAGGACCATGTGAGCTCTGACTCCGGCCTTTATATATGCATATACCACTTCAAGGTAGCTTCAAATATCACAAACCCCATTGCCGCCTTCTCTCTCTGTTCTGTGTTTCTTTCAGATCAGAAACCCTAAATCGATCGTAAACTTAAAGCCCCACCCCCACCTCCTTGTCGGAGTGAATAAGCTAGTCTGATCAATGGAGATTAGTCTTCCGGTTGGGTACATATTCAAACCCACTGACGAAGACCTGATCAACTGCTACCTTTTGAACAAGATCACCGGTAATCCATTACCTATGGAGGGATTCGTGACCGAATCCGATCTTTACAGCGAATCGGAACTCCTCGAAATATTAAACCCACATGTATTTCTTCGTTCAATTGAAGAAAAAGAGCGGCAAGAGGTTGCGCATTGATCGGACTGTTGGTAAAAATGGTACATGGACTTCCCTCGACAGCGGAACGCCGATTTTTGACGATGACAGAAAAATGATTGGATTGAAACGAAGTTGGGACTATGAAAACAAAAGGTCTGCGGAACATAGTGCTTGGAATATGAAGGAATATAGTCTAGATGCTGATTCGCTCACCTCTAATTCGGTACATTCTCTCTCTCTCTCTCTCTCTCTCTCTCTCTCTTTGTGTATATAAGCAATTTGATTTTATTAATTTTCAAATATTTGTGTTATTTACTTTTTTCGCGTTATACGTGTGTTGAATATCCTTCTTGTATGTTGTTAATATGTATACAACTACAAGTGTTGACAGAATCTTATAAATCGCGATACATATTTTACAATTCGGTATCATATCTTATATAAAAAGTTCTTACAATATGCATACAATATGTATCTTTATCTTACAATTTCATACGTATATAGGTAAAACATATATGGGCTTAAGTTAATATTTTTGCAATATACATACGATCGGATATCCAATGGTTGATGCGTTAAATGAGAAAACTGATACGCGATATGCATCTTGTTTTGATAACCTTGGACAGTTCACGTTGTTGATCCAACGTTCCAACTTTGGTGACGTGAACACCCGAAAATTTGGGATGCAAACTC
>JABCMJ010012653.1:2778-19650 GCA_014822125.1 Arbutus unedo | reverse complement strand
ACAGTATATACTTTCAACAGTGCATTGTTATATTACTTATTGTATATGCTATATTTACTTTTTTTCTTGACTAGGTGCGCCTCGCTTCAATAAAGCCCGCGCCTCACCTTGAGCCTCTCGCCTTTAATAACTACGTTATTACCGCATCACCTTGAGTTATCAAACGAGGCCTTTTTATAGCATGGCACGTTAGTTTGGGAGTAAGCTCATGTCATGTTTGCTATATGTACGTTGTAACTGTAAGTACAAGCATTGAATCATCAATAAATGCAATCGGAATGACAAAAGCATGTAAGATGGCTGGCCAATTATAAATCAGAGTTTAAAACCAGTAATATTGACCTGAATCAAGTAATAGGAACTGCAATCAAATTGCAAAGTCAAATCTGGTAGAGATCATTAAAAAGCAGCAGGGGAACGACCTAGACCCTCTAAGTCTCACTTTTCCAAAAAACCGAGAACTGTAACAATTCACCACCAACCTTCTCTTCATCGTCTATCAAGTCTCCCTCTCCTTTCCTCATCCTCGTCCTTCTGCCCCAACAGAATTGCTTCTTTCTCAACTCATCCAATTCGAATAGTATGGGAAGCGATGGAATCGACGAGAAAGAAGACATCCATTTGACGCCCAATCAAGTAAGAAAAATAAAACCAGAAAATAGAAGGTTCTTATCATCTTACTTCTCAAGGATAAAGGAAGAATTTTGAACTCTTCACCTAGCGAACCGAAGGAAAGAAAGTAACTGAACTTTGCCCAATCTTCATGCATGGGGCCTCTAATTCTTTTAACTTATTGCACACCTCCAGATAGTTTTGGCTCTCTCAATATTACAAAAGGCCCCAACAAAAATCTATGGGAAAGAACAAAAGAAACAGGTACCTAACAGATGGGTGAGTTTACCATTCCATCTACATAAATCTGCACTGAAAGTTCAGTTTGGTTTCCACACAGCCTGACATATTTCACTGACTCACTTTGTTGGAAGTCACAGACCGAACAAGGAGACAAATTAACTTTTTATAAAACTTGGCCTTGAATATTAACCTTCTTCAATGGAAGGGTTGGGCAAACTTTAAGAGAGAAAGAGAAAGGTACCTGAGGCTCAAACATCGCCTCATCCATGATACATAGCGATAGATTGCATCACAAGGAGGTGAAACAAACAAGAAAGAAAGCTCATTTGTTTCCCACTCTTTCCTTTCTCTAGATTCCTCGATGATAACTCTACCTCCCAAACTAGCTTATCAGTGTTTTCTTTGATCTCATAGCTGTTATTTCTTAGTCAATTTCTCTTCTCTTTATTCGAACCATCTCACTCCAAACATTAGCTGGGAAGAAGATAAAAATTCCATACACCCCGCCCAGACTACACTTAGTTTACTAGGAAGCCCTTCATAATACCAACTCACAGTCTCACTCGCGTTAAGCTTGTTGGATGTGTAAGATATGACTCATGAGCAGAATGAGATGAACATGGGGCATATCAAAACCCAAAAAGTATCCCACCTTTCAGGCAGAAAGGTTATTGCATAGGATAGGAATTCAACTAAAAAACATACTGGTAGTTAATACCATGAAATGAAACAAGAAAACTTCAAAACAAAGACAGATCACCTTCAACGTGTTTTAAATGGCATGTGTGATGCCTTAAAACATCCCAGTACTTGAGTAGGTTATTTCCCACGGTGGAAACAGCATCACATAAGAAGGAAATGATGACTGAAAACAAGTTCTGGAACACTTCAATGCCTTGGTCACCAATAAAAGTACTGTCCATGTTATAGCCAGGTAGAAACAAGAACCACAAACCAGCTTCCCTTGGGTTTTTGTCAAATGCACCAGTACTTAACATGGCAGCCTCTGCCAGAATACGTGCTTGATCCTTTATGTCTCTAATCGGCGAATAAAGCAGCAAGTTAATAAATGGCTGGAGATGCTTGTACATCAGTGGTGGTAGAATTTTAATAGGAATCTTGCACTTTGGAGACCATTGGATATGTTCTAAAAGCAGTGATAGTAGAGATTGCTGAAGGATGGTTGGTAATGCCAAAGGGTTACTAGGGAGAAATTTGAAGAAATCAAAAGATCCAACTAGAGCTGCGGGCATTGTCCGCTGCAAGAGATAATAAAAGTATGAGCCACTGACACGGAAGCAGCTTACATATGAAATACATAATGCAATGAGAACTGCTGAAGTCCATATTTTACGCAAAACAATGACATTCACTCTCACTGATGCTATTCAGTTATAGTGTTATATGCTAGGTGTGCAATTGGTGCTGCAGGATTACAGCAAGTAAAAGCTAGTAGCCCAAGAGACAGAAAATTCCCAGAGCAAAACCACTGAGGTCAAGTCCATGTACACAGATTGAAAAACCGAGTATAAAAGTTAAAGCTCATAAGGTTTCCAGCTGGCTTGGCTAAGTGCACCAGAAAGAAAAATGATAGGGAACACAAAATATCATCCATCTGCTACTTGTATTTGAACCTGGAGGCTATTCTATTTGCATAAATGTCATTTAGGTAATCATACTCTGTAGCAGATTAGTTTTGGTTCGTGTTTATCTTACTAGGAAATTTTGCTAGGCTACTCTTAACTTCACTTTGCTGTTATTGTTTGAGAGAACCCATTTAAGAGACTCCATAATACTATTCAAATTAATTAAGAAAAACGGAATTGATTTCTCTTTAGTAATGGTGCGGATGCCTATTCACCCTCAGTGCAGATCTCTAGGGTTCCTTAGGCATTCCTAAGGTTTTATCGTCTTTATTGTTCATTTCTGAATAGTCAGTCCTACATCATTGCAACCCGTTTGTTCGTATGATCGTATCTAATTCTAGAGGACATTTTACTCGTGAAATTGTTACTTACATAAGGATGTGATCTAGTAGATTTAGTTAAATTAGATTTATCTATCAGGTAATATTTTAGGCTAGATTATCTTCTTGTTGTAATTGCTGGGACAACCTATCTAAGCGAGTCCCAGATAACTTTTATACTTGGTTATGGAATGAGATTGATTTCTGTTTAGTATAGGTGTGGATGCCTATACAACCCGTAGATGCAGATTTCAGGGATTCCCAAGGTTTTACTCCCTCTGTCCCCTTCTTTTCACTATTCAAAAGATCTCCAAAAACTAAACATATTCTATAAGTTGTCACTTTTAGACGACTTTGAAAATTTTGTCTAAAAGAACTAATTGAGATCTTTTAATTGGTGGGAAAAAATTCAGAGTTCTCTTTACGTAAAACCTTTCTTTGATGACCCAATTAAAGGGCACAATTCCCTAAAAAAGGACCTTTAAAGTGGACAGCAGAAGTATTTTAGACATCATATCAAGCTTAAGAATTTCATTTGTATGCCATCATGTTAATCGTCTTGCATCAAAAGGACTCCTCATCAGCTTCTAGCTAATTGAAAAATAAAATGGCTATCATGATAAGGGCTCACTCATGAGGAGAAACTGTAGGGCCTCATGGGAAAGTATGGATGTTGAAAAACTCCCAAGGCAAAAGTTCATTTCAAAAGAGGGGTTTTCAGTCCACTGGATCAGAATTCAGTATATACTCTCCTATGATAAGGGCTCTATTGCAGCAAGTGTGATTTTTCTGCTCTATCGCATGCATATCTCCTGCCGTGAGTGGGCCTGGATTTGCCCATTCAGGTGAGATGGGGTCCAGTGTCCTGACTCGGACGACTTGTCTGGATGCCTGTCGCCTGCAGACACAGTGTGCTCTAAATCTTTATGCCCGAACGGTGCTTAAATCCGTCATTTGAACGGTCTGGGATGCAAGATATATATTTGTGCATCTGTTTTAGGACTTTGAAAAATAAACTTGATAGAAACAGAGAGGCACAATTAAGGGGACGATTATGGTCTGTGGAGTGTTGTAATCCTTATTGTGCAACGACTTTCCTTCCCTTCTCCCGTGGATGTAGGCACATCGTCAGTTGTGTCGAACCACATATATATTGTGTTCTTGTGTTCGTGTGTTTGCTTCGTTTATCATTATTGTTCCTAGTAGATTGATTCCTTGTGTCGCTTGCCTAACATCTACAGTTGGTACTCCTACTGCAGTGTCATAAAAGTTAATGTTCTTTTGTTCGTGCAAATGTAGAGGCGACCAATCCCCTTAGAGTTGACCCTATGAGGTTTTGTGGCCGGTTCCTACAGGACTATCTCAGCTAACAAAACCTTTGTAATCAACCCACCTGCCCACCCCCAAAATCAAAACATTCAACTTAAACTGAAATATTGCAATATATGCTAAGCTTAGTACCCAAGCCATCAGCACCTTCTTTTTTCTAAATCACTTCCCAAGTCTTCATCACTTTGGCAGGCAATAACACTTGCTGCCCAAAGGCTCTAGACGAAATTTTCTCGTTGAACTGGCCATCGTTGAAGGTTTGGGGCCCATCAAGGCTGCCTATGGCTATTAAAAATGACAGGATATACAAGATGCAATGAGGAGATAGTTTCAGTAAGAAAAGTCACTAGAACAAGTGTAGTATCTAGTTTTCACACATCCTGTACAAGAGGGCAGCTGTAAGGAGACCGGCGGGCTTAGATAACTATAGAGATGTTACAACATATAGAATGATTAACTGAAGTATTGACTGTGCATAACCGATCTACCCAGAAAACGTGCTGGAAAAAGTAGCAGCATTTTGTAGCAACTACTAAGGCCTTGAAGTAGCTAATCATTAGCTAATGCATGTAACGTATATTGCAAGAACTAATATAAAAGCATATCTGCATCCAATGTAAACCCTTATGAAAGCCCCATGACAATCACTGCAACACCCCACCGAAGTCCCTGAAGAAAAGAGTGTGTTAAAATTGAAGGAGCAAAGAAGAACATCAAACCTGGGTATTCTTTTGAAATAAAAATCACAGGAGAAAAGGCCTGATACTATTCTCTTATATCATACAAATGAAGAAGAAATATCAATATAAATTTATTGTCATGGATTCTTTAGTAGATAAACCCAAATTTGTTTCACCAATAACAACGGAACAATAACCCCCAAAAACTATAATTCACAACTTACATGATAAACTTTAAGGGCGTCGAGTAATCTCGAGTAAAAGTGTGTTTCTTCATCTTCATTCTTTACTGCCATACCACCTTCGGAGCACTGGCGCAACCCCCAGATATCTGCAATAACATTTGCATTATCATCTCCATCATTCAACTCATCCACATCATGTAATCCTTGAACCACACCAGTGTCGCTCGACAAAGTAATGTCAGGAGGGTAACTAACCCCACTTACAAGAATATCCACGTCATCCTTATCAGAATCAGTTTTCAATCTCTTCATAGCATGAACACCTTGTTCAGGTGAAATTTCGGAATCTGCAGTTCTCTTCAGGCTTGACTCCAGACTCTTGGAATGGGAGCTCAGAGAAGAAAGTAAAGACAATAGAACCTGGGTATCCGGAAGCAAAATTCGGACTTCATTCTGAATATCTTGCTTCAAAGACACCCACTTATGCCTCATTTGGTCGCAAGAAGCAAAATTATCTATAGCAGTTATGAAAGAGTCCAACAGTTTCAGTTCCTCCAAAACAAGCCTCAGAGTTCCATGTTTCACAAAAGAATTTGTGTGAAGTAGCCCTTTGTTGACTATTACCCGGCTGAATGGACGAGGACATATGCATTTTATAAGAATCTGCACATCTGGACTGTTAAAGGAAGGTGGATCCTTGGGCTTGAAATCAAAGGATAAGCCACTGCCCACTGCAGTAATCAAGTTTGCTGCCAGAGAGACCGCAGCAACCCTGCAATTATAAAAAGAAAAAGCTGAACTAATAAACTAAGTACCCCGGAAGACAAAATAAAAAATGAGAAGGACAAATACAGTATATGGAGAGCAGAAAGCAAGAAACCTAACCAGTTTGGTGATGCATTGTCTTCAATTTTGTAAGGGAACTCATCCATATATGCTGAACCAAACACCGGCCTCCCTTTAACTATAGCCAAAAGCAGGTCTCTGTGATAGTCAACCTCTGTTGCTTTTAGCTTTTTCATGAGATCCAATAGTCGCTTTAGATTCCCTTTTAACGGATTAGGATGTCTTTTCAAATCTGGCATTAAACCATTAGAAGGGTCAGTACAAGCAATGACCACAACACTGTGTGCTAGCTCTGCAGCAACACCACCATCCTCTCTCCCAGAAATATTAACCAGCTGCTCAAGAGTAACGCTACCAAACAGAACGCTACGAAGACCGGGGGGTACCAATGACTGTGTAGTGAGAATCCTATCACGCAATGTGGACAGAACATAAATAACAGTCTCATCATCATCACTCCCAATCCCGCGAAGGACCCCAGAATACATCTCCTTCTGCTGTAGGACCCATCTCAGCAATCCTGGCTTCCCCACTTCCAAAAACGAAATTGCAAACCCCACAAATGCTCGCCTTGTGGAATGCTTCCTTTTCGTCTCGATTTTTTTCTGTTTGTACTCTGCGAGTTTGGGGAATATGGGGATCTTGAAATCAAAGCTCTTGGAAACATCAGAAGCCAAACCTGAACCCCTTCTAACGATTGCAGCCAAAAGCAACAACGCGGCATTCTGTCGCTTCGCTTCTTTACTATTCAATTCCTTGTAAACGTCTCCTAACTTTCCGTCAATGATCGAACGGGCAAACCTGTCAAGAGCCCGACTAATAGCAATCCATTCCGCATAATTTGCTCTATATATCCCATCTGGATGACTCAATATTGCAGAAATTAACTTCAACACATAAGACAACCCAGGTTTCCCCTGTTGAAGATTCCAAGCTTGAAGAAGCTCTGATAACTTAGACGAAGTCTGGACGTATATACGCAACAATTCACCTCCGGCATGGCTTCTAAGTAATTTGATGAACTCCTTTGATGCATTCGAACAAAGCTTAAGTTCAACAGAAGTTAAATTACGAAATAGTTCTTTTAGTTTTGCTTCGTGCAATACTTTTGGAAGTTCTTCCCCCTCAAATTCAATATCATCGCCGTCTTCCATGGCTGCTAATGAGTAAATACCACTAAAACTGTATCAGTCACTAATATTATACTACTTGCGTAATTATAATAGGTAC
The DNA here is from genome assembly GCA_014822125.1 of Arbutus unedo. Classification (NCBI taxonomy): domain Eukaryota; kingdom Viridiplantae; phylum Streptophyta; class Magnoliopsida; order Ericales; family Ericaceae; genus Arbutus; species Arbutus unedo. Next base: position 12,559 of record JABCMJ010012653.1, on the reverse strand, counting down.
CATAAATACACGTACCCTGATCAGAATTTGAAAGGACTCCAGGTAGATCAGTTCGAGTTAGCAGAGATTAAGCAAACTGTACGCAAAATTTCAGGAAAAAAACTGTAAAGGGCTCCCGTAAGTACCAAAGCCTGCAATCCACGTCTATACGATTCGTGCGTGGGAGATGGAGTGCGTACTCGAGGAGAACCCGAGAATATTCACACACGCGGAGAGAGAGAGAGAGTAAAACCCTAAACCCTGGCGCCGAATACTGTGAGGCGCCTTTTTTTTTCAGTTACCAGGGCGTCCGGGTCTAAATTATTGTGTCAAATTGTGTAAGTTTTTGTTTAGGGGTTATGATATAATTTAAGCGTAAAAAACACTCACTTTCCGTTTCTTCCAAATACAAAGATCTCCCTCGAGTTTCAAAAAATATAATTATTTTTTTATTTTTGAAATTATTATTCTTTAGGGATGGTTTTTGATTAATACTATTAATTTTAATTTATAAAAAACTAAAATATCTCTTTTAGGAGAAGATATCTTGACTTTTTTGGGGAAGAAAGATTAATGATCTATACCAAGGAAGACAAGAGGGAAAACAAATTCGAGAAACCTGAGAAGATTTATGGAGATTGGACCCCAGTTATCTACAAGCATGGAAGACTATAAGTGATCCTCCTTCACAAGCATTATCCATAACTTTGTTTGTGGACAATTTAACTGAAGATGCAAGTGTCATATGGTTCTGAAGATTTTTCATGTGTTTTGGGGTTGTAAAAAATGCATTGATCCCCAATAAGAGAAGTAAGAGATCCGGAAATCGTTTTGGATTCATCAGATATGCTTGCAAAGAAGCAGGGAGATCATAATACAGATGGGAGATGGATCTGGATAGGACGACAAAAACTCCTGGTTTGGGAAGCCTCATTTGATAAGGGGAGGAAGTTGAAGAACAGACCTATTATACGACCAATTGGTGGAAATTCTGAACAGATTAATAACTCTAGGAATAACAGAGTTCAAGAGGTTAGATCAGAGCAATGAAATGCACTAGTTCAATGACATATCTTGAAGGAGAAATATGTTTGTTCATATGTAGAGATCATTAAAGGCAACAACCCAAGAGTGAATGATAAGCAAGTGGAGGACAACTTTCAAAAAGAAGAGCCAATAAAAACTATCAAAGTTCAACCAAAAGGCATAGCTTGGTTACACAACAATGTCGTTATTAAGTTAAAAGATTCAACAACCATCAAAAGAGTTGTCAAGCTTATTTCTGAGCAAGGGTTTAAGAACTGTGAGGTGAAATCTATGGGAGGCATTTTTATGGTTGCAACTTTCAAATCTCAGGTGGAGAGAACAAATGCTCTTAACAACAAAGTTTAAAGGAAAGTTTTTCTATATTTAAACAATGGAATGGAGAAGCATCTTCTTTCTCAAGGACCATATGGCTTAAGCACAGAGGTATGCCCCTTCAAGCGTGGGATGTATTCACTTTCAGAAGAATAGGAGAAATGTGGGGTGAGTACCTTGCTAGAGATGAGGGATACCCAGAGGAATAGTGCCTTTGATGTGGGAAATATTATGATTCTTACTAATGCAAAAGACAGAATTGATGCTTGTATTAATATTCTTTTCAATGGTAGGAATTACAAAATCAAAGCGTGGGAGGAAGCCGGCGATGAACCTTTTGATGAGGAATTTAATTTGAAATATAGCAAAGGTGGTGGTGATCAAGTATCAATCATTGATAGAAAAATAAATCAGGACAACAATGGTAGAATAAGAGAACAAGAAGATGATGACTTGGAATCTGATATGGGAGATGGTGTGGAATTAGATGTTGAGTGGCCCAAGTACTTAGAGATGACATGACAACCATAGACATAAATAATGAGCCTATTATTAAGAGAGCAGTCAATACAGAAACTATCAAAAAGTGTACCATGTGGAATGGATCTTGGGAAGAAAAATTTGTTGCCTTCACCAGCTCCAAGGGCGGCAAGTAATAATGGTGTTGTGAATCTAGAGGAGGAAGTGGAGAAAGTTGAAGAGACACAAATTCCCCCAAATAAAATTGGTGGTAACAAAAATGATTTGGGTTTTGGACCAACTGGGAGCACTTTAGTTTTGAACAGAAGCAATTATCAAAATTCATTGGAAGATATGTCTGCTGACCCAACATTGCCTGGTCCAATTGATAACAATAACGAACTCATTCTAAGCCCAGCTAAGCTTCAGGCCTTTCAGTGTCTTGAACGTGAAGGGGAACAAAGTTAAAAAGAAGAAAACAATTGGTGGACCTACTGAATATTCAAAGAATTGTGAATGGTGAAAATGGCAAAAGATTGAAGTCGAAACATGTGCCTCTTTAGCTACAAAAGATATAATCAAAAGAAACGCCATTATTTTGAAAGAATTAGAGCAGACTGTTTCAATTGATATTAGAAGGATTGATATTCATTTCTCTGATGAAAGTATCACAGTTTATTTAAAAGGAAGTTGTCACGAACCGTCCTGTAAAGATTAAGGCATGTGATCGGCCACGAGTGAAACTCATTAAGGTCTTTCAAAATATACTAGCTTAGGAATTTTCTATCAACATATTTGATATTAGAGTGAGAAAATAAAATTTACTTTCAAAGTTCAGTGCATAAAGTAAAGTGCAGTAATATAACCCTTGTGAGCTTACAAACTAAGACTGCAGTCCAAAATTTCGATCGATCAATAAAATAAATATTCCAACCAAGGTCATGCTACATTAAAATATAACAAGTCTAAGGATCACAAGAGATAAACTTCAGTTCCAAAACAACTTTGTAGAATTTCAAGCATGATCAGCATCATTATTAAAACCTATTACATTAACAACTACATTACCACTAGGCTAGTGTGAGTCTAGATATGACAAGTTTACTAACTTCTGTATTAACATAACATGTATTCTTGAAATCCATTATAACCAAATGATAATATTATGTGATACTTTTAGGCTTACGTTGTAACCATATATTATTATTAAATGGCAACTTGTATGACAGTAAATCTAGCTTTTAGGCTTATACTATAACCATGTATTATTATTAAATGGCCACTTATATGACAGTAAATCCAATTTTTAGGCTTACACCATAACCATGTATTATTATTAAATGACAACATATATGATTTATGGCAACACCAGTGAATTAGAGAGCAACCCCAAATATATAGTTGGTGTGATATCACCCATTAGATTACCTAGTTAATAATCCCCACCCTTATTACTTCACATCATTGCTAGAATCTTCATCTGCCCCCACTGAATGGGGCGTCGTATTGATCTCATAACTATGCCATAATATTTTCACAAGACCACAATTCTCTTTAAAGTCTTAATCCATCATGCTTAGTTTATCATCAATACAATGCTTACTCACTTAATAGTATGGATTTATACATCGAAGCAACTAATCTTTCATTTCCATTGTAGAATGCAAGTAAGCAAGTCATAGACAAGACTCACTTGAAGTTAGCCCGTACTTCCTTTGTATTAATTTGACCTGATGATCTCTAATTCGCGGATCTATTATAATAAACAAAAAATACTTATTGCCAACAATTCTTAGAAGTATATATTAACTTAGTGACTCGAGTTCTATAGCCGTTCGGACTCCTTCATTCGTAAGAGCACAAAGTTTAATTCGGCTTTTAGGGCAAAGTGATCATTTTACTCAAATTTAAAAAATGGCCCTGAGAGTTTTCTCGGGATTCGGATCAATTTTATTACTTAATTATTAGCCCCATTTGTATTCAAGAGCTCGGGTGTCCTACAGTCAATTGGTCTGGTCGCCGGTTAATTAAATGGTAAAAATGGTATTTTCGTAATTTCACTCCCGATTGTCCAAAAACCATGATCGAGGCCAGACCCACATTGTTTCCAGTCCATATTCACATTCAAAGTCCAATTTCGTGGTCGATCCGTTCGTGTGCTAATTTTAGTGTAAATAGGCTAGAAAATGAGTAAGAATAACATTTTGGTAATTATGCTTTTCGGCTTCCGAAACCTGAAACCCGAGACTGAGACTTGGCCCATGCGTCATTTAACTCCAATTTTATTTTTGTATAGTCAATTTCGTAATTCGACTAAAAGATATGGTGATTTAGGTGGACACATAAATTTGATTTCTAGAGAGAAAAATTCCCAAAATAGATGGTTCGACAGTCATTTTTTGTGAATTGTGTAACTTCCGAGGTAAATCCGATCCATATAGGTTTGAGAGTAGGTGTTTGTCTAACTTTCGTGTTCTGAGAAACAAATTTTAACACTCAAAACATCAAGATCCAAGGGCCTCAAGTTAACAAAACATCTAAAAAAATAGTTTTCTTAAGGTCGTGAGTGACTTTCGTAGCATGGTTTCTCTGAGTTCTAATGGTCCTAGGGTCGATCAATTCCGTATATCTTGAATACTAAGTGTATGATTTCAAATAATAAAATTTAGATAAAACTATTTAAAACATTAAGATATAAAAGTTCAAACTTACATAAAAATATGAGTTTATATAGGTGTTATACCTCTTTCCTTACCGGAAAGCTTGGTGGCCGAAATGGTGACTCGGGCTATAAATATGGTAATCTAGACGGAGCTCCAGTGTGTCCCAGTTTAGGTGGTGATTTAGAGGTGGTGGTGGTGGTGACAATGGAGAAAAATAAAGAAGATGAAGATGAAGTAGAAGTAGAAATAGAATTTGAGAGAGAGAGAGAGAGAGAGGGAGAGAGATATGGTAGGTAAGTGTGAGAGAGAGATATTTTACACGGAAAGAAAATAACGAGGAGGCCAAATGCATGCTAGCATGGATTTTACATGTATATAAAGGATTTAGAAAAAGAAAATTAAATGCAAAAGAAATGAAATATTAATGACAAGAGAGATATACTCTTCTTATCTTGAGAAAAAATTAGATTTGAGCTTGACTCGATGGATTTCCATCGGTCAAGGGTTTGATCACGTGTGTGAGTGTAAAACGCTATGTGATCCTGAAAAACTATTCCGGTATTGATTTTCAAAAAATATGAAAATAGACCAGGGGACTTAAAAAAATACTAAGATCATCATGGTATGCTCGGATTTCTCGTGTGAGCATTCGTTATTAGGCCGGCATCTCCATTAAAATTAACGTTTTTAACGATCATATGTCCCGAAATTAAAAAAATTAAATTATGTGATAATTGTAATTATCCGTGATATTTCTAAATTTAAATAATTAAATTGGGTCGGGGTATTATAGAAGTTGAGGATGAATCAGTTAACCAAGGAGATGGCGCCAACTCCTAATTGGTTTGATGGGGTGATTTTCTTTGTTGTTATCTTGTCTCATTATGAAAATTATTTCATGGAACATTAGATGTTTGGGTGGTAGCATTAAAAAGAAATATGTCTCTAAACTATTGAAGGAAGCGAAGCCTGATTTCATGTTTGTTCAAGAAACTAAACTGCAATTCATTACTGATAGAGAGGTTTTGAGATTACGGTGGAGCTCTCAGGTGAAGTTTGTAGTGCGTCTAGCTCTAGTGGTTTGTTATCTTAGCTATGTGGAACCAAGATATTTTTCAACATGAGGAGACATTTGCCACAGAAATTTCATTCTCATTAGAGGTACCATTGTTAATTCCATTTCTTGTATTCTCATTAATGTCTATGCTCCCAATATTGAAGTTGAAAGAAATAGCTTATGGGCTAATATCTTGGAGCTTAAAAGGAGATTTGACATGCCTTGGTGTTTAGGGGGGATCTTAATGAAATCAAGCATCCTAATGTGAGAACAGGATGTGTCAATGTTGTCAAGGGTATGAGTTTATTTAATAGATTTATTTCCAAAATGGCACTGATTGATATACTAATGGTGGGCAGACAATTTACACGGTCAAATTTTCACTCCAACATTATCTGTAATAGATTAGATCAGTTTTCTAACTCTCCCAGAAATGGTTGGATGCATTCAAAATTATTTAAAAAGGCATGTCTAGAGTAATATCTGACCATTGTCTAGTTTTAATCTCCGATGAATCTGTTAATTGGGACCCTAAGCCCTTCAAATTTTTCAATGCTTGGTTGTCCCACCCAAAATGCATTCTCATTGTGAAGGAGGTATGGGAATTATCCATTTTTTCTGGTTGGGCTGGGTTCACCATTTTGGAAAAATTGAAGGTGATCAAACAAAAATTAAAGGATTGGAATGCTAATGAGTTTGGGAATCTAAATTCTAAGGTTTCTTTGTTGGAAGGAAACATCAAGAAGTGGGGTTTGCTTGCAAATCAAAGATCTTTATTTATACATGAGCACGAGTCCAAAAGAGCAGACATAGAGCAATTATGGAAATCTATCAGACTTCAAGAAAGCCTATGGAGGCAAAAATCAAGAATCCGCTGGATTAATTTGGGTGACAAAATTAAAAGTTTTTTCATTCCACGACCAATCACAGATTCAGAAACAACTATATTGGGCGGCTTCGCATCAATGGGGGTCCAATTAATAATCCAACAACCATTAAATATGCAACAGTGCAATTTTTTAGTGAATGTTTTACAGAGAAGTTATATTGGGCTTGAGATTAGAGGTACATTCCCAAGGCTTATGTCTGATGATGATAATGTATCTCTTCATAACCCCTTTTCGGTGGAAGAAATTGATTGTCTATGAAGGATTGCAGCAGTTTCAATGTCCCAGGTCCAAATGGCTTTAACTTTGCATTCATGAAAAAGGCTTGGGATATCATCAAGGCAGACGTATTCTTGTTCTTTAAGGAGTTCAATGAGAGATGTTCACTTTTGAAATGCATTAATAAAACTTTTGTGGCTCTCATATATTTTCAAAGTAGATTGCCCCACTAATTTTGGTGATTTAGAAGGATTTTTCGGGAGGCCCAAGCAGCTTCCATAAGTGATAGGCAAATTTTGGATGGCATTCTCATTGCAAATAAAATTATTGATGATTGGAAGAAGAAGAAGGAGGTGGTTGATGGTCTCATCCTCAAAGTTGACTTTCATAAGGCTTATGATCCTGGTAATTGGAATTTTCTTTTTAAAATGTTATCCAACGTTGGCTGCGGCTCAAAAATGGAACGCATGGGTGATGGGATGTGTGTCTACAACCTCTATGTCCATTCTTATCGATGGCTCCCCAACTTTATAATTCAAGATGGAAAGAACGCTTAGATAAGGAGATCCACTATCACCATTTCTTTTCAACTTGGTGGTGAGGGGTCTTAACATTTTGATGGATAGAGCCAAGCAACATGGATTAATTAAAGAAGTGTTGTCACGACCCATCCCAAATTGGGTAGATTAGTGACCGGTCAACGAGACTATCCTGCTAAAGCCTCTACGTTAATTAAAAATTTATGAATTTTAACTAATTATTTCACTTACCCTTCAAGGTAATTTAGAGTTAGCAGAAACGTTATTTATTTCAATAATTAAAATAACTCCAAGAACATGCAAAATTATCATATATTATCCATAAAACATGCTTGTCCGTTACTTATTACAAACTAAGATAATGGCCCAAACATGGCCTCAAACAGTATTAAACAGCAACTGCAGTATATTTACATGTGTTTTAAACAAAACTCAAAAGTAGTGCCCAGCTGGTCCATCTCTTATTTTTCACCTATTCTAGCTTCGGGACCTGGTATGTTACAAAGCAACACTCATTAGTTTACAGCTAGTATGGATCAAGATATACATGTTTGTAGGTTTTACACGACATAATTTGAGATAAACAATTCATTAGTATGTTGACAACCTTCGTGAATGGATCCATGGGCTATGGCCGAGGACATAATAAACAATTTATAGTTTTCATAATCCGTGGGTTATAACAGTATCAGATTCTATGATCAAATAAGCAATATTGTATATGAATCAGTCGACCAATCAATGTATGCCAGAGCTAGTCAAGGAAGCAAGTCCAAAATAATTATTAAAAGAAATAGGCATAATGTCATCCGATACTACTTGGTCGTGGGACCCAACCTTATCTCAACCACCGATCGTCACACCCCCAGCTGAGTAGAGAATCACTGGGTCTTATATGATGTCATTAAAATAATCACCATTCATGAAATTTCAACAATGTAGAACATGAGGCCACACATTAATTAGCCATGTGTTATTGGTTTAACTCTTAATAAGCTATCAATTGCATTATAGCAAATATCATGCTAGGACATACTTTTAAAAATATACAAGTAAAAAGACATATCTAAACTCATCGTTTGTCAAGTAAAGCAACTAATGTTAAGCTTCGACTGACCTTTCACAATTGTAATCTGTCATTAACGGATAATAGAATGTTAACTACATTTTCAATGCATTAACTTTAATCTTAATGTCTCGGTCTATCTACGTCTCATTGACCACCTCTAAATGTAACCCTCGATTTCTAACGATTAGAGTTAAAATAATTAACTTTGCACAAACAAACCCTAAGGTAAAATGGTCAACACAACCCCACCTTAAAATAACACGAATTTTCCGGATAAAAACTCAATTTTACCAAAACTCAAAATTTTCCAAACGTAACAAGGTATTTCAAGGTTAAGAGTACTACTTTGATTTATTGTTCAAATCTATCGCAGTGTGGTAGAAAATTCATTATAAATTCATTTCAATTCCAAAAAGGTTGAAACCAGTGCTCAAATTTGTATAACATAAAGCATTATCCTCAATAAAAATTATATCTTTGTAAGTAAAAAGGATATTTCGCAGTAACCAAAAGAAAACAGGCCCTTAACAGTTTTTCTATTAGAGTTCATGACATTTTTGCATGATTCTAGCACCAAAAGTTCACTAACTTATAGATATAGCCTGTCTAAAAATTAGGCAATCCAATTCGAAGTGTAAGTTCCTCAAAAATCAAAGAAAAGGGATGTATTCCTAAAAAATAGAGCTCTGTTTCTCACTATCTTTAAATATTCGTATAAAATAGCACGTTCATCCATTTTGGACGATTTTGATGTAAAAATCTGCATATTAAAACGTATTTTAAACGTTCTTAAGGGTCCAAATTCAGACACAGTGTGTAAGATGCTCAAAAATAAGGATCATTGAAAGTCTAACAAGCCGACAGAACATTAAAGAGTTTACCAATAAGAAAATAAGTTTTTTGGCGAGATAACGGTGGCGAAAGATGGTGGCTCATGGTAGGACTGAGGTGGAAGAACACATCCAGAGCTATCCTAATGGCCTAAACAACTCTCTAATGATCTCTTATTAATAATTCAACACAAAGAACACAACGAAAATTAATGGAGAAATTATACCTTGATGAAGCTTGTTCAAGAGCTCATTTTTTTCTCTCTCTCTCTCTCTTAGCATGAGGTGGCTAAAGAAATATCTACCCAAAAGATATACATATGTATATTACCCTAATTATTATTATTATATACTAACTTTATAAATCTTATTTACTGATATCTCTCCATAAAAGTAAATAAATTAGTTTCAGGAACCCCTAAGCTTGTCCGATTGTCTCCTAGAGTAATATCTAGGTTAACCTCTAATTGTCAATATTGTATAAAATAAATTATCGAACCACCCTTCTATCTCAAATTATGATTCAATCCAATTTCAATTATTCTCAAAATATTTCCAAGGTATCTCCTCATTCGTTCAATAAATTACCGAATCAACTCAAAAAGTCCTCGTTTCATTATAAGTTAACCGAAATTTTAAATTACCCATAATATTTTCTATATTTTTTTTTTTTCTTCACTTTCTTATTCTGGGTCGGGGTCTCACAATTGCAATAGGTTC
>JABCMJ010012651.1:0-11220 GCA_014822125.1 Arbutus unedo | reverse complement strand
AAATAAAGGAGAAAAGACAGAAAAAATGATATTCTGACATTCTAAAAATGCGGACTAGAAATTTCTGGAGTTACGGACTAGAGATGCGAATATTAATGTTTATAAGCGTAATATTTACATTGACAGGAAAAAAGAACAGAAATTAAATGAAAAGAATAGAAATTAAACAATTGAAGCAGAAATGAACTAAGAAAAATACAAATTAAATGAAAAAAACATAAATTAAACGATTGATAAGAAATTAACTAAGAACAGCATAAATTTGAATGAGACGATTATTGTATCAATACCTTCTATTGATATTCAAACTTGCCGATTACAAGTGAAAGGAACATGAAAGACTAGACTAGAGCATAAACTGGCGTAACAACGGATATTAAATCCTGGTGATGCCCCTGGTTATGGTAAAATAAAATTACTTTCTGACATTTCTGGTAATTGAAAAAACGGACAGAGTTTCTACTTGGATCGAGAATCCTAACTCTAATTTCATTCTGATATCAAGCGTCCAAAACTAAAGAGCTGAGGATGGTCTGATGCAGAATATTCAAAGAATTTTTTAGAGTAAAAATAGAAAAATGAAAGAAGAAGAAGAGAGGATCATAAACAAAACTATTTGCTCGCTGGTTTTGATATTCACTCTCTGATTTTTTGTATGGGCTTCGTTTCTGATTCAGAAAATATTTTCTCTCTACGAACCTAACTTTGGCTGGAAAAAAACTCTCCTCCTCAGAAGGAAATCGACTGATATTTATAGATGAAAACTTAGCCGTTAAGCCCTTAAGACTAAGTAATTATCCATTCGATATTATTTCCTTCACCAGCCAAAATGAAAATATTTTTAGGAACACAACCTGTGCCCAATATGCGCCCATGTTGTGCCTATGGTGCGCCCATGTTGCGCTATGTGATGTCATGTGATGTCAGCACCTTTCAAAATTACCCTTTTGCCCCTCTTCCTTTTACGCGTCCTGAAATGCTAATTTTTGACGAGGAACCTTCAAACGAACTCAGATCGGACCATGGATATAGCCGTTGAACTCGTATCGATGCGATGATCAGTAATATGTATCCCTCAAAATTTAAAAATATCATCTCGTAAATCATGCGTTTAAATCGTGCTAGTTGGTCGCTAAAAAAATATGACTTTTTAACTTACCGGCCTCAGATTGAATCTCGGATGCAGCCATTGAACTCGTATTGACATGCTGATCAATAATATATGCTCCTTGAAGTTTGAATTTATCAGCTTGGAAATCGTGCTCTCGAGACCTCGAACAATCGAAAATTGTCAGCGTTGTCAATTTTTGTCCTAATCACTGTCAATGGACTTGTATCATCGTACTGATCAATAGTGTGAGGTCTTCATGATTTGGTGAAGTTATTTTTCAAATAGCGCTACTAAACTCTGACCTATGCAAAGACGACACGCCCCTTTGTTTGTCGATTTATCGAATTTCTTCAGGTTTGTTCCAAGAATATTCAATGACCTCCAAGGCATTTCATTGGCATTTTGTCAGGATTATTTATGAAAATTGAAGTGGTGACATCGCTTTGACTCAATCAGATATCCTCCTGTTTACGCTGAATTAGAAGGGCAAAACTATCCATCCATGCTCGGATCCCTCTCGTACCTCTTTCCATGATCTTGATTGCTTGCCGAGACAAGCTAAACTCTAGCATACAATGTGGAGATATTTTGGACTGATTATTTGATGATATAGAGGCATGTGTTTTTGCTGAACCAGCCCTTCAGGGGCTAAACGGTTATTTTTATCCAGATTTCACCAAATCTGTGAAGATTACTCAATTCACTCTACGATCTTGCTAATAGGCCTTTGTAACATGCGAGCATACTTTTGGTGAAAAAATCTTTCGCTTCTCGATGATCTTTTGCACAGTCTAAACTTCTAACGGCAAAATTATCATTTTATGTATTCGGCTTCTTTAAGGATTTATCAAGCATCCTGTTTTGACAAATATTTGAGCGGTGAGGCGAAATGTGGTATCAACAATAGCAACACAATGTACAAAAGCTCGAGAACCAACATCATCCTCAGTTGGTAGTGCGTTTGTTGGATGCGGGACATTTTCGTTTGACCAAGGTGAAGGTATGGGTGGTTCTACTACACCGGAGAGGGTATTTTTCATGACACGACAAAGTGCACAAGCTACTTCCGAGGTGACGATAGGCAGTTTAAAAGTTTCTAGTATTAATGCACAAGTTTTAATTGATCCAGATTCTACGCATTCTTTTGTATCGAACGTGTTTAATATGCATTTGAATAAAACTTGCGTGTTGTTAGACACTGTGTTGGCGATATCCACTCCGATCGGGGAAGTGGTGGTGATTGGGGTATCATACCCAAATTGTCTTGTATGTGTTGGTGATAAGAAACTAGAGGCTAATTTAATTCCTTTAGTTATGTCAGATTTTGATATTATTCTTGGTATGGATTTTTATCAACGCATCATGCATCTATAGATTGTTTCAATAAAGAAGTTATTTTTAAACTACCTGGTGAGATAGAAATCAAATTCTGTAGGGATAGGGAGAATTCTTTGAATGATGTAATTTTTACAATAAAAGCGGTGAAACTATTGAGGAAGGGATGTCAGGGATATTTAGCTTATGTGGTTGACACAGCGTAGAAGCCATTGGAGGTATCTGATATACCAGTTGTGAATGAGTTTCCGAACGTATTTCAAGATGAATTACCGGGGATTGTGCCTGGCTGGGAAGTGGAGTTCACTATTGAGCTACTATCAATGACAAATTCTATTTTTATTCCACCATACAGAATGGCACCAATAGAATTGCTAGAATTGAAGATTCAGTTGAAGGATTTATTAGATAAAGGGTTTGTGCAATCGAGTGTTTCGCCCTGGGGAGCAACGGTATATGGTAACAGTACGAAATAAGTATCCATTGCTTAGGATTGATAATTTGTTTGATCAATTGCAAGGGACAACTATATTTTCAAAGATAGACTTAAGATTAGGGTATCATTAGCTTAAGGTAAAGGGAAGTGATGTTTCTAAAATTGCTTTTCGTACAAGGTATGACCATTTTGAGTTTCTGGTTTTGCATTTCGGGTTGCCGAATGCTCTTGCAATCTTTATGGATTTGATGAATCAGGTATTTGAGCCATATCTAGATTCATTGGTCATTGCGTTCTTTGATGATATATTGATTTATTCTTGGAATAAGGAGGAACGTGAACGACATTTGAGAATTATTTTGCAGACTTTGTGAGAAAAATGATTGTACGGGAAGTTGAGCGAGTGTGAGTTCTGGTTGGACAGTGTGGTATTTTTGGGTTATGTGATATTTAGTGATGGTATATGCGTGGATCCAAAGGAGGTAGAGGCGGTGGTAAATTGGGAAATACTAATTAATGCTTCTAAGATTCGAAGTTTCCTTGGCCTAGCAGGATATTGCCGGAGATTTATACAAGGTTTTTCTACTGTTGCATTACCTTTGAGGAAATTGACAAGAAAAGATGTAAAATTTACTTGGTCTGAGGAATGTGAAAACAATTTTTAGGAGTTGAAGTCTAGACTTGTGTCGGCTCTAGTGTTGACTATACCAATGGGTACTGAGGATTTAGTAATTTATAGTGATGCATCTTATCAGGGGTTGGGTTGCGTTTTGATGCAGCAGGGTAAGGTTATTACCTTTGGGTTAAGACAACTAAAAAATCACAAGTGTAACTATCCTACACATGACTTGGAATTGACAGCTATGGTATTTGTACTCAAATTGTGGAGGCATTATCTGTATGGGTTGACTTGTGAGATTTACATGGATTATCAAAATTTGAAATATTTATTCACCTAGAAAGAGCTAAACTTGAGGCAAAAAAGATGGCTGGAGTTGATTAAGGACTGTGATTGTTCCATTCATTATCATCCGGGGAAAGCAAATGTAGTTGATGATGTTTTGGGTGAGATTCTTGAATTTAGTATTCAAGATGATGGCATGCTTCTATTTGGGAAGAGAATGTGTGTACCAAATGATGCAGTCTTGAAAAGAAAAATATTGGAGGAGGCTCATAGTTCTACCTACACTTTGCATTTGGGGAGTACAAAGTTGTATTGTGATTTGAAGGAATATTTCTGGTGGGTTGGCATGAGAACAGATATTGTAGAATTTGTGGCTTGACTTGTCAACAGGTCCAGGTTGAACATCAACGACCGACGTGTTTGTTGCAGAATCTTCCCATACCAGAGTGGAAATGGGAACACGTGAAAATGGATTTTGTTACAAGACTGTTGCGTTCAAAGAAGGGGTATGACTCCATTTGGGTTATTGTAGACCGATTGACAAAGATAGCTCATTTCTTACCAGTTAACATTACATATACTACAGATAAGTATGCTCAGATATATGTTAATGAGATTGTTAGATTGCACGGGGCGCCTGTGTCTATTATCAGTGACAGGGATCCTAAATTTACTTTCAGATTTCGGGTTAGTTTGCAGCAAGCTATGGGTATATTTTTAAGGTTTAGTTTCGCTTTTCATCCATAGACTGATGGGCCGTCCGAGCGTTCAGACCTTAGAGGATATGTTGAGGGCATGCGTTCTTGATTTTACAGGCAGTTGGGATGAGTATTTGGCACTGATCGAGTTTGCTTATAATAATAGTTATCGAAGTAGTATTGGTATGCTACCATGTGAAGCTCTATATAGCAGGACATGCAGGACACCGATTTGTTGGAATAATATGGGTGAAAGGAAAATGTTCTATCGGCAGCTAGAAAAACAAACTTGTGATGGGTAAGAAACAGGAGATGGAAAGGTGTTAGGTCCAGAATTGGTTCAACAAACAATTGATGGTGTTAAACTTATATGGGAGCGATTGAAAATCGCGAAAGACCGTCAACAGAGTTATACAGATAAACGGATGAGAGACTTAGAATTTGAAGTGGGTGATCGTGTATTCATTCGTGTATCGCCTTGGAAGGGTGTTGTCCGTTTCAAGGGTAAGCAGAAGTTGGCTCCGAGGTATATTGGGCCGTACGAGGTCACCGGAAGAGTAGGAGCGATGACGTATATATTGGCTTTACCGACGGAGTTGGCACAATTGCATGATGTATTTCATGTTTCAATGTTGAGGAAGTATATGCCGGATCCAACACATGTCTTGGGTACAAAGCCAATTGAATTGAAAGAAGATTTGACTTATATTGAGGAACCGATGAAGATTTTAGACTGGGGAGAGTGCATTCTTCGTTCCAAAGTAATACCATTAGTAAAAGTGCAATCGCGCAATCATGAGACAGAGGAAGCTACATGGGAGACAGAGGAGCAAATGTGAAAGGATTATCTTCACTTATTTGATCTAGAGATGTCGAAATTTCAATCTGCTTATTGTGTTGGAAATTAGACTCGTAGGGCTTTCAAAATATATAGGCCGCGTATTCTAATTAGTTATTAGTGATAGCAATTTGAAGTTTGAAGTTAGCAAAGAATTCATTCTGCAGAATTTACCGCAAACTTTAGTTCAATTGTTGTCCGTTTAAATATAGTTTCGTAACTCTAAAAATTATGACATTTTTATATGATGTTCCTGTATGTGCCTAAAGTGTATAGTTAAGATATGGGGACATTTGAATGAGTAGAGTAATTCTATAAATTCGTAGATCACAAAGGTGTTGGATTTTGTCAAGTGTGTTTGAATATTTCTTTTGTATTTGAGCATGAAACATGTCACGCTCTCAAATTTAAAACAGAACTAATTAATTTAATAAACAAATATTTAAGAATCCTTGCCAAAAACTCAATAAAGTCCTCCCAAAATATCCATGAATAGGGGATAAGTGTTCTAGTTCGATTATAAGTTCATAGTGGGTTACCAAAATAAGATAGAGTTACAATACATTTTCTCAAAAAAAATTAAGTAAAAGATGCTAAATAACTCCATATGTGAGATTCTTCAAAAAGTCATGCAATAATCCAAGCACCCATGCCAAATGACGCTAAACCTCTGGAGTTACACTTGAAAAGAAAATAGAGAGGCTGAGCTAACAAACCCAATAGAGAAATCTATACCAATCTTACGTGGATATGAAATGCATGGTATGACAAGTGAACTTAAATATCCAATAATAGCGAGATCATCAATGAATTCGAGTTACAGGATAAAAATGAATCATGTCATGTAATGACTTCAATAAAATCAACAAGTTTGTAAAGAACGATTCGTCACGTATCGTAGGATATTTATCCAACCGATCATGTCCTCGTTGTATTTTGATTTGCATACCTAGTAATCCCGTAGGAGACTTGTTCTTCACTCTTAGCATTCCCCTCGGAGAGTCTAGTACAAGGCTTTCCTAGCATTTTTGAAGGAGTCTAGTACAATCATTCTAGCATTCCTGAAGGAGTCTAGTTCATACACCATATCGTTCAAGTGTCTCACGCATGTCGCGTGTCACATAACACCCGCGCATGTCACGCGTCACATAACACACGCGCATGTCACGCGTTACATAACAAGTTCATTTCATCAACTTAAACTCTCAAATTAATGTAGACGTCTCATAATCATCATCTTAATTCATAACATATCACGTTGTTATCATGCGGGAGAAATCCTAGAAAAATGCCCAAAGATTGGTGCAAACATTAGCCGTAGAAGTCAACAGCCCAAATATTTAATAATAATTTCAATAAAAATAAAATACAAGATTTTCGGTAAAACATTCACTACTACCGGTAGTACAGTTGCTACTACCGATACTGAAAGAGGCTGTCCAGAAATGCACTAAACAGGAAATACAGTACTACCAGTACTGAAAATGCTACTTCTGGTACTAAAAGATACTGCCCAAAAATGCACTAAATAGGAAATACAGTACTATCGGTATTGAAAATGCTACTACCGGTACTACTGACGCTACTACCGGTACTAAAAGACACTGCCTAAAAATGCACAAAATAGGAAATACAGTACTATCAGTAGTACAGACCCTACCACCGGTACTAGCAGGTTTTGCACGAATTTCTACAGATTTTTGACAGATTTCTCAATTTCTATTTTCAAGCTCTAAATCAACAATCAAGCTCATCAAATACAAAAAACAAGTCATAAACACATAAAAGAGGTAAGAGATCTCTACCTAGAGTGTCGGATCGACGGATTTGAGCTTTCAAAGCAAGCCCTAACCCTCAAATCACATATTTCTTTGAATACTCCTCCTCCGAGCGAATAAACATGATCAAACTTGAGATATCCTCCATAAATGACTGATTCTTGAAGGTCCCAGAGAAATTTGATGTGGGAGCAAAGATTTGTAGAGAGATTTAGAGAGAGAGAGAGAGTGAAGGGAGTAGAGAGAGGAAGAAAGTGGAAAAATGAGTTTTTTTTTCAAAAAAATCTAATATATAGCTTTAAAACCAACAATTACACTCACACCCTCCAATTGTAACAAATATTACCCATAACCCCCTTGTATAATATACACCACACATAAATTTCAAATCATTATATGTGCATAAAGTGTAATAAACCACTTGTTAAAATAAATTTTTGAAAAATTTATAAATTTTTTTAAAATATTTTTTTGGGTTCTCACATTCTACTCTTCTTAAAAGAATTTCGTTCACGAAATTAAAATGTCGCACAAAACACAATTCAACTCAATTCAACAATGCCAGAAGCATATTGATATTACTACTAAACAAGTCTCCCAGACTAGTAAAGCATATCGAAACGACTCAAGCATTAACAATGTCAATCTCGTATTTATCACAATTCAATGACTATCAAGTCCAAACGAAATACAAAATCAAACCGTAAATAAGTGAGGATATTTTTCTATAACTTCGTCCTCACGTTCCCAAGTCGAGTCTTTTTTGCCTTGGTTGCTCCACAATACCCGAACCAATGGTATAGTCTTACCCCTCAATACTTGCTTTCGAGAATCTAAAACACATACCGACTTCTCTCCATAGGACGCGCCGGCTTCTAACTCAAGTTTGGACCATTCCAAAATATGCAAGGGATCTGGTTCGCATTTCTCAATATCGACACATGAAACACATCGTGCACACCCGACAACTCCAGTGGCAATGCTAAATCGTACACGACCTCACCTATCCTCTCAATTATATCAAATGGCCCAATGTATCGCGGGGAAAGTTTTCGCTTTCGCCCAAACCGTGATGAACCCCGTCTTGGTGACACTTTCAAAAATACATGATTCCCCACCTCGAATGAAAGTGGGTGACGACGACGATCAGCATAACTCTTCTGTCGACTCTAGGCGGTAAGTAATCTTTGACGGATTTTCTTAACTTGCTCAATTGTCTCTGCAATCAAGTTCGGCTCAACAAAAGTTGTCTCCCCCAGTTCGGTCCAACACACGGGTGACTGACAAGGTCTCCCATATAAGGCCTCATAAAGTGCCATCTCAATACTCAACTGATAACTATTATTATACGCGAATTCCATGAGAGGTAAGTGGTCCTCTCAGCTACCTTGAAAATCCATCACGCAAGCTCGAAGCATATCCTACAATATTTGAATCGTTCGTTCAGATTGTCCATTTGTTTGAGGGTGATAAGCAGTGCTAAATAAAAGATGGATACCAAGCGCTGCTTGCAAGCTCTGCCAAAAACGCACGGTAAACCGCGGATCTCTATCGGATACAATAGATACGGAAATTCCATGAAGGTGAACAATCTCCCGAATATACAAACAGTCTTTGTCAAGCGATCAACAATCACCCAAATAGCATCATATCCCTTAGGTGACCTCGGTAGACCTGAAACAAAATCCATAATGACATTCTCCCACTTCCACTCAGCCACAAGTAGGGGTTGCAACTCTCTAGCGGGTTGTTGATGTTCCGCTTTCACTTGTTGGCAAGTAAGACATCGTACTACGAAATTAACTACATCGATCTTCATCCTCGGCCATCAAAATTATCGACGTAAGTCATGATACATCTTTGTCCCTCCCGGATGAACGGCTAATGGTGAATGGTGAAACTCTCTCAAAATATCCTCCCGACACAAAACGGGTACAAACAACTTCTCATGAAAACGTAGGCTTCGATCGGTATGTATCATCCATCAATCTCTTGCATTGCCACTAAAGAACCTCTTGCATAATTCATCCGTTTTCTCGTCATGTAGTTGGGCATCGACCACTCGAGATAATAATGTCGATTAAATCGTAAAATTGCACGCAGTGAGCCTATCCTGAACTTCTTCAAAGTGTGTCGCGTAAAGCCCCAAATCTTGCATAATCTTCCACTTACAAATCGCCAAACTCTCTAGGTGTGTCAACTTTCGACTTAAGGCATTCGCTACAACATTAGCCTTTCCTGAGTGATATTGTTAATCAAAGTCGTAATCCTCAATATGCTCCATCCAACGGCGATGCCGCAAATTCAACGCTTTCTGGGAGAACAAGTACTTTAAACTCTTGTGGTCGGAGTAGACTTCAAATTTCTCATCATATAGATAGTGTCGCTAAATTTTCAAGGCAAAAACAATGGCTACAAGTTCCAAGTCATGTGTAGGGTAAATTCGTTCGTGAATCTTTAATTGTCGCGACCCGTATGCTACCACTCTTCCCTTTTGCATCAGCACGCACCCAAGTCCCTCTTTTGAAGCATCACAATACACGGAGTAGCCAACTCCCCACTCAAGTACAATCAGGACCAATGCACCAGTTAATCATCACTTCAACTCCTCAAATGTAGCCTCACAAGCATCATCCCACACAAAATGTGTCCCCTTACGCGTCAATCGCATCATTAGAGCTGCTAGTCGAGAAAAGTCAAGCACAAATCGACAGTAATACCCAGCTAAACCCAAGAAACTACGAATTTCGAAGACGTTCTTCGGTCGTTGCCAACTCATGACGGACTCTATCTTTCCTGGATCAACGGACACACCATTTTTCAAAACCACATGTCCCAAAAATTTCACCTCTGGTAACAAAAACTCACACTTACTAAGTTTGGCATGCAAGCGATGCTCCCTCAAAAGCTCAAGAACAATGGCAAGATGAGACTGATGCTCCTCTTCCATAGGTGAGTAGACCAAAATGTCATCAACAAATACTACAACGAATCGATCTAGGTACCTATGAAAGATACGATTCATAAGATCCATAAATATTGCCGGTGCATTCATTAATCCAAACGGCATAATCACGAACTCGTAGTGCCCATAGCGTGTATGAAAGGTAGTTTTAGGAATGTCCTCCTTTCGCACCCTTAGCTGGTGATAGCCCGACCTCAAGTCAATCTTCGAAAAATACGTCACACCTCGAAGTTAGTCAAATAAATCATCGATCCTCGGCATCGGATACTTGTTCTTCAGAGTGACATGGTTTCGCTTCCGATAATCGATACATAAACGCAATGAGCCATCTTTCTTCTATGCAAACAAGGCCGGTGCTCCCCATGGTGAAGCACTAAGAGGAATAAAACCCAAGTCCTACAACTCTTGCAACTGTATTTTCAATTCTTTTAACTCGGCAGGTGCGAAACGATATAGAGACATCGAAATAGGGGTGGTACCGGGAATTAGGTCTATAGTGAACTCGACCTCTCTCTCGGGAGGTAAACCAGGTAAATCCTTTGGGAACACGTTTGGGAAATCAAAAACTATCAAAGGCAACTCTCCGCGTTTGGTCACATTCTCATCCAACATTAGACTTGCTAATAAGGCATAAATAGAATCTCTCTCTTGAGACCCACATAGATATTGCTCCAATGGCTCCCTGCGCTCTCCAAAGAACTCAAAGCAACCCTCGTTAGGTGAACACATGCGGACAAGATGTTTGAAACAATCAATAATGGCATGAAAAGTGAATAGCCAATCCATACCAAGGATAAGGTTGAATCCCGACATGTCCAGGACAATAAAGTCGAACATGAAGTGATGGTCCAAGAGAACAAGATTACAATCTCTACAAACACGACTAAGTGGCGACCTACCTCCAAGAGGAGTCTCAACAAATAGTGCCGGATCAAGGAGGTTAGTTTCTAACTCCAAAGCACATACAAATGATGCAACAATAAATGAATGTGATGCTCCAGAATCAAATAGAGCCCAAGCAAAAGAGTTGAATAACAGGAATATACCCCTCACAACGGACGTATCGGGCCCCTGAGAAGTAGATGGTGGAACAACAGATGAGATATTAAAAACTCTCCCCTGAGTGTGTTGGCCCTGGGAAAGTCCTCCCCTCTA
>JABCMJ010012650.1:0-15756 GCA_014822125.1 Arbutus unedo | reverse complement strand
AATGACTTCAATAAAATCAACAAGTTTGTAAAGAACAATTCGTCACACATCGTAGGATATTTATCCAACCGATCATGTCCTCGTTGCATTTTAATTTGCATACCTAGTAATCCTGTAGGAGACTAGTTCTTCACTCCTATCATTCCCCTCGGGAAGTTTAGTACAAGGCCTTCCTAGCATTTTCGAAGGAGTCTAGTATAATCATCCTAGCATTCCCAAGGAAGTCTAGTTCATACACCGTATCATTCAAGTGTCCCACGCATGTGGCATGTCACATAACACCCGCGCATGTCATGCGTCACATAACAAGTTCATTTCGTCAACTTAAACTCTCAAATTAATGCACACGTCTCGAAATCATCATCTTAATTCATAACATATTGCATTATTATCATGTGGGAGAAATCCTAGAAATATGCCCAAAGATTGGTGCAAACATTAGCCGTAGAAGTCAACAACCCAAATATTTAATAATAATTTCATTAAAATTAAAATACAAAATTTTTCATAAAACATGCCCGGTAATACAGTTGCTACTACTGATACTGAAAGAGGCTGCCCAGAAATGCACTAAATAGGAAATAAAGTACTATCGATACTGAAAATACTACTACCGGTACTGCTAATGCTACTACTAAAACTACAGTACTACTGGTAGTACAGGCCCTACTATCGGTACTAGCAGGTTCTATGCGAATTTCTGTAGATTTTTGACAGATTTCTCAACTTCTATTTTGAAGCTCTAAATCAACAATCAAGCTCATCAAACATAAAAAATAAGTCGTACACACATAAAAGAGGTAAGAGATCTCTACCTAAAGTGTCGGATCGAAGGATTTGAGCTTCTAAAGCAAGCCCTAACCCCCCAAATTGCAGATTTCTTTGAATATTGCTCCTCCGAGCGAATAAACACGATCAAGCTTGAGATATCCTCCATAAATGACTTATTCTTGAAGGTTCTAGTAGAAATTTGATATGGAAGCAAAGATTTGTGGAGAGGTTTAGAGAGAGAGAGTGAGTGAGAGAGAGTGAAGGGAGTAAAGAGAGGAAGAAAGTGGAAAAATGAGTTTTTTTTTTTTTCTAAAACAATCTGATATATAGCTTTAAAATCGCCAATTACACTTAAACCCCAATTGTAACACATGTTACCCATAACCCCCTTGTCTAAAATACACCACACATAAATTCCAAATCATTATATGTGCATAAAGTGTAATAAACCACTTGTTAAAATAAATTTCTGGGAAATTTACAAATCATTTTTTTTAAAATATTTTCCGGATTCTCAAAAAACATTTGCTATTATTGGTCTCAATTAATGTTTCATTATGAAATATGAATGATTGTTGTGCTAATTGTGAGTACATATTTCAGAGACTGGAATAGGCACATCCGAGGTGACGAGACAATAGTTGTGCCTTTCGTTTTGGGGAATGAGGTGAGTGTTAATTTATAGATGTAATTACTTTTGAAATGAGCTATTATAATAAATTGTGGCATAAGTGCCGATAAGGGGTGTTCGGGTCGAAATTGGGTAATTGTGTCGATAATTGGCGGATGCGCCGATACAGTGGCCTTGGGCTGATGGCATAAGTGCCGATATAGCCTATCTTTTAGACTTAATGTTGCTTTACCAGTTTTTTTTTGACTAATTACATTGGTAAATTAGTGCTCTACTCCTATGAATTGGATCTATGTTTTAGACACTCCTGGAATCCATAATGGGTTCTAGTTTTGCAGGTATAGAATCGATGTCCACTGCAAGTTTAGTTGTACATGTATCTCGCTCAAGAGACATGGGTCGGGTTATGGTTTCTTTGAGGATAGTAGTAATTTTTTTTTGGCCACGAGATACTATTCCCAAGCCTTGTACTTGGATTGTATAATCTTATCTTATTTTTTTTATGTTTTTCTTTAAATGAGACTTCCGCTGTACATTGTAGGATATTCTTTTGGAGTTATGTATATAATGAGTTGCTTTATTTATCTATTTTTTATATCTTCTTTCGACTGTGGATTAGTCTTGTTGGTGCATTTGTCATGTATTGTGTTCGTATGGACCAATTGGTGCTATTCCGGGACGGGTGTGACACAACTCATCGAGACAGTTAGCCCACAAGGCCTTACTCTATGATGAATTAAAGTCAGTAACATTAAATGTACAAGTTGATTAATTATCTTTGGATTAAGAGTACATGCATACATAATAACCATAAGGTGTAAATTACATTATATTGTCAGTATAAATACAATTACCTCAAAGTGGTCATGTTCAATATAGACAAAGTGTATTAACACAGTGAGTTAAAACTATACTATCTTCTGTAGTCAAGATAGATCTACTAAAATACTGTGTTCCAGTCCTACTGGTGGTGTGTCTAATTCTGTGAATCAAAGACTTATATTCTACAAGAACCGATAATCTAATTCTCTGTGTGTAAGCCAGACTCTACACACCAGATTATCTACTATGTAGAATAAGAGACACTCATGCACAATATGATATGATAGAATGCAAATATTGCCCATAAACATTCTCATCAAGAAAAGGAATAGTTGTTTAATAAATTCAAACAAAAATTAATCAATTATATAAAGTCATGACTTTTAGCATAAAACTCTAACAAAAGTATCTATTCTCCCAACTAGAATTGAATTTGCGATAGTGTCGTTGGATGGAGCATACTGAAGATTATAATTTTGACTTGCAGTTTCACCCGGGAAAGTCCAACATGATAGCAGAAGCATTGAGTAGGAAACCTACACATTTGGCGAATCTAGTAATCCAAGGAGGTTGGGGAAGGGGTGACTTTGTGAAATTTGATGGTTCAATTAACGTTATCAACTCAAGTGGTAGACACCCAACAACAAGATGAGAAAATGAATGAGCTAGGTAAGAAATTCTTTAGTGGCAATGCACATGACGAATGGATGGATGGTTCATGCTGACTAGAGTCTACATTTTCAAGAGAAATTATTTATACCTGCTTCATGTCCGAAAGAGATTTTGCGAGAGTTTCACCATTCACCGTTAGTCGCTCATCTTGGAGGAACAAAGATGTATCATGATTTGCGTTGACAATTTTAGCAGTCAGGAATGAAGCAAGATGTGGTAATTTTTGTATCAAAATGTCTTACTTGCCAACAAGTCAAAACCGAACATCAACGACCTGCGGGAGAGTTGCAACCTTTATCCGTAGCCAAGTGAAAATGGGAGAATGTTATGATGGATTTTGTTTCGGAATTACCGAGGTCACCGAGGGGACATGATGCTATTTGGGTAGTAGTGGACCATTTGACCAAATCCGCTCACTTTCTATCGATCTAGATTGCGGATTATGTTGAGAAGTTCAGTCAATTGTATATTCGGGAGATTATCTTATTGCATGGAATCCCTATTTCTATTGTGTCTGACCGAGACCCAAGATTCACTACACGATTTTGGTAGAGTCTACAGGTAGCACTTGGCACAAATTTATTGTTTATCCTTAGATCGATGGACAATCTGAGCATACGATTCAGGTTTTGGAAGATATATTTTGGGCTTGTGTCATGAATTTTCAGAGTAGTTGGGAGGATCACTTACCACTTGTTGAGTTTGCGTACAACAATAGCTATCAGTTGAGTATTGAGATGGCACCGTTTGAGACCTTGTATAGGCAACTGTGTAGGTCCCCTGTGTGTTGGACCGAATTGAGAGAAACGACTATTGTGGGGCCGAATTTAATTGAGAAGACTACCCAACAAGTGAAGGTGATCCGTCAGCGATTACTTACCGCTCAAAGCTGACAGAAAAGCTATGCCAATTGTCGTCAACGACTATTATCATTCGAGTTGGGGGACCATGTGTTTTTGAAAGTAACATCGCGACGAGGTTTATCACGTTTTGGGTGTAAGAGTAAGCTTTCGCCGCATTATATCGGACCATTTGACATTATTGAGAAGATTGGGGTAGTCGCGTATCGCTTAGCATTGCCGCTGAAGCTATCAGGTATTCACAATGCATTTCATGTGTCGATGTTGAGGAAGTATGAGCTGGATCTGTCACACGTGCTGGAATGGTCAGAACTTGAGATAGAGGCCGACGCATCTTATGAAGAGGAACCAATACGTATTCAAGATTCATGTGAGCGAGTGTTTCGGGGTAATACGATACCTTTGGTTCGGGTTTTGTGGAGCAATCAAGGCAAGGAAGAGTCGACTTGAGAAAGAGACGATGAAATTCAGGAGAAATAACTGCATTTGTTTATATCTTGATTATGGTGATGTTATTCGAACTTGATTAGTTATTAGCTTGTTGCATTTTAGTTTGCATTGTTGATGCGTGTCTTGTGTAGGCATTGTCTATCTAATTTTGGGGACGAAATTTCTTTAAGGAGGGGAGAATGTAGAGACCCGAAAAATTTATCGTTTTTAATATTAATGTTCGAAAAATAATTGGGCATTGTATTTATGCATAATTATATAACTTGGGGCCATTGTGTAATGGAAGGATAGTCATGGGACTTAAAATTAGTGTGTTTGGAATATAGAGGGGGTAAGACTAATATAGGGAGTGAGATTGTGTTTATATCAGATGTTCCCAAAATCAAAAACCCATAACGTATAACACCCTCTCTCCTTACCGTATGCTATCTCTCTCTCTCAAACCCTCCACTAAAATTTTTTGCTCCAAGTTTTGATTCCTTCAAGAATCCTACATAACCTATTGATCTTTGAAACTATTTGGAGTGTGTTTGCTTAGGGAAGCTTCGTTTCAAGAGTTTTCGACATTTGGATCTATGGCTTGCTATTGTAGCTTGGATCTTGCCTTTTGAAGTTTGAGGTAGGGATTTCTCACCTTCCTTGAGTGTGTATGACTTATTGTGAACCTCTTTTCATGTCTTGATCACCCTTTGGAAGAATTGAGATCAAAATTTCAGAACTGCAGATCTTCTTCGACTTGCCGTTTTTCCCTGACCAACCGGATGGCTTGTTTATGCCCATTTAGATAAGCCGGCATGCCACATCTCTTGTTATTCTGAAATTTTAAATCTCATCTAGATGGTTTGTTTTGACCCATTCGAATGACCTAGTTCTCTTTATTTGACTCTATGCTGAGATTTTGTATCTCATCCAAATGGCCTGTTTTGACCCATCCCGATGACCTGGCCTGTAGTTTTTGTCTTTGCTTCTAGGAATTCTGCCTTATCCGAATGGCCTGTTCATGCTTATAGGATCAAATGAACTTGTTGGAACAATAAAATGGATGGATATTGAATCTAAATAAATAACGAACGTTGACACATGACCAATACGCGAACGCTACTAGTTTCCTTTGGGAGTGTGCTAGGGGGTTAATACCACATTACTAGCTTCCTTCGGGAGTGTGCTAGGAGATGATCCTACATTACTAGCTTCCTTCGGGAGTGTGCTAGGAGATGATCCTACATTACTAGCTTTTCTTGGGAGTGTGCTAGGAGATGATCTTACTTTACTAGCGTCCTTCGAGAGTGTGCTAGGAGATGGCATGATATTACTAGCGTCCTTCGGGAGTGTGCTAGGCGGTACGACTGAACACGTGATTTTGACATGACATGAGATAACGGGTGCTAATGTGAGACCTGAACCATACATTTTAAATAATTATTTGCATTGTTATATATATTTGCATGCATTATCATTGCTAGTTGTCAAAAAAAAAAAAGAGATGTGAGTATTTGTATGAACATATATTAAAGGTTGGGTGGGATTTATTACTTATGAGTATTTAAAGGAAAAATAATGTAATTTTATTTATTTACTTGGTATTTTCTACTAGGTATTGTCACGTGGGTTGCTTGAGAAGCACCCACCTATTTCTATAAGCTGCCTCCATGTTCTTTAGAATTCTTGACTACGTAGGTTTAAAAAAAAAAGAGGCGATTCCAAATACAACCGATCTCACTTTCGTTATTCTGTTAAAAAATAATCCACACAAGGGTTTCTTTGATTTTGGAGCAAAATATTTAGGAAATCTGAGATACAACTTTAAAGAAGGCTTTTGTTAGGAGGAAGATTATTTGGTAAGACTTCATGTTAATTTGCTATTGCCGTTGAATGGTATTTTTGTTTTTTTATGAATTACACATATTTTGAAAAAGAAAACAAAAGTTGCTACATACCCTATACGAATTGAGATTTGCTGGGTTTATATCTTGATTGCTAGTCTCTTAATTTTTATTAAACAAGTTTGTTGATATTAGTAATAGATAACAGAATTACTGTTATGCTAATTATTTAGAACCTATGAAATTAAGTGATGAAAAGAGGTTGAGAATTATGCCTAATAGCTTAAACTTAATTTTTGAACTTGAAATTAGACATGTAATTGTTGTATTGCTTGAGTTTATAGTTAGATATTGAATTGAGTGATTGCTGGGTTTGCATAGTATATACTAAGCTTTTACATTGGAAAGCTCATAACCAAATTTCACAAGTTAAAATTTGTTAATGATCACTAAACTTTAAATTTTAAGTACTTTATTCTTCTAATAAGAATAAATTATATATCCTAGCCATGAGTTCTCAATGAAAAAGCCAAATAGTTACTCAAGAGTTATTTTAAATTGCTAGTTGTTGGAAACTAGTAAACTGATTTTCTCAAGTGCAAAAGAATATTTATAAGTCAAAGAATTGACTTATTGGTAGATCATGGTTCAAATGATGGGAGTTTTAATGCTAGAATTCACTTGAATAGTAGTTTCAAACAAACACATGATAAATAGTTTCAATGTTTAACGTGCATTTTTTTTGCATTGAACATGTGGTTAGTTTCGAATACTCATTTGCATTATTGTGCGATCCGTGTTAGGTCCAGATAGGTCTATGCCTACTTCAGCTCCGTCTAGAAGCTAACTTGGGGTCCCGGTTAATTTGGTTATTTTTTTTGAAGGTAAGTACAAGAATTATATAAATTAGAACAAAAATATTTTGCTTGCAATTTTTAAATGTGTTCTCTTTTTTATGAACTGTGATTTGAATGGTTGAGATATTCTGGATCAAGAATATTTGTGAAATGTGTTTTGAGATTCATGCTACGATAGCCTTGCTGGCCCTACTCTTGGGCTAATGTGGGAGTGTTTGCTCCTATTATGGGCTTAATTATATTAACTCACATATAGGATATGTGAGTATTTTCCTACCATTGGGAGTTGAATGGCCCCTGACATTACCAATGTATTTAATTGAGTTGATTTCTCAGGGGTAACTGTACTGTCTTAACTTTGGTCGAAGGTAAACGATCATTGGCTATATGAGATGAGTTTGTTAGACCTTGTGGTGGTCTTTGTGAATATTATTTTTGCTAAAAGAGTTATTTCAACTTAGCTTGATCTATAAATATATGATTCAGTTCTAATAAGTCACCTGGGGGGTTGAATAGTTGGACTTTCCTTTTTTTTTTTTTTTTTCTATTTTCAATCAACTCAAACAAACAATTATATGCAACAAGATAATAGAACGAACACAAAGTACCGAAAATAAGTAAATTAGGAGATGAAAATTTTTATAGTGGTTGGGCGACGTGCTTAGTCCACTCTTAGTGATTGTTCCCTTGAACAATCACCATTTCCACTATGATTCAGTACTTACACAAGATTTGTTTATGAGGCCAACTCCTCTTTTACATTCACTCTTACCGATACACGCAGACCGGTACACCTAGCTTGATACATGCAAATCAAGCACTCAACTTCTCTTTGTAATCGATACACGCAGATCGATGCCACTCCTTGGTACATGCAGACCAAGTTCTTCTAAGTACTTTTCCTCACAACTAGTATATACAAACTAGTGCAAGGCTCATAATAAATCACTACAGCAAAATACTTCCGAACAAAAACACAACCAAAACATAGTGAAGGAACCCTAATTGAATCACAGTGGAATGGGTTCACTCTATCACAAGGTAGGATTTGTGGCGTGTGGATTTACCTAAAAGGATATATAAGTGAGAGGCTCAAGAAAGCTCTGAAATAATAAACTCATGCAAGTGATAAACTTCAGAGATGGGAACTGTTGATACTTTGTAATCTCCTTATGATGATGTATGCAAGTTCAGTAGCAGTCGATTAGCCTCTAATGATCCTTTTAAAGCATCACACTGATTTGGTATACTTCCAATCAAAATCTTCAGTAATATTAGTTTGATTTGATCCTGTGAACTTTCCATAACAGTGGTCACTGAATTTTCCTCTTTGAAACCAACGGCTATGAACCCAAAGAGCAATACGATAAATCAAATTAGTGCCGATTTTCTCAATTAAAGATACTTCCAAGAAAGGTAATTGATATTTCTGAAGGTAGTATAGGAAAATACAATCAAGCCATTTGCCAAATCTGATGTTAAATCAACCAAATTGCTAGCCAGCTTTCTTGCTAGATTTTTGGTCGACTTTTTGGAAGGACTGCCGGATAGGAGGCCGGATGGACTTCCGGATGGCACATACCTGCTCAATCTTGAGATACTGCATCTCATCTTCCTTTTATAGTTGAATTCTTTCAACATAACTTTTCATGTTATCACATATTTGATTGAGGACTTCTCACATCGGAACGTTAGAGTTAAAGAATTTCGATATACAATGCATTCATAGGCTGGCATAATTGAATAGCAATATATTCATTTTGGCTAACCAAACCAAACATCATTAAAAACATGTTTACCTTTCAAGTTGTACTCACTGAGCATATGGTTAGCTTATGCATATAAATGCGATACTCTTTCAGGTATTCGAGAATAAAGGGCGAACCACTATACAGCTGTCGTCGTTGGTGTGTCTTTTGCTTTGTTTTGTTAGGGAGGTTGATTGCACAATAGAGTACAGTTTTTAGTATTTTGTTTTTAGCGAGTTGTTGTACTTTATTGTTGACATATGTTGTGGGATGTGACCTAGTATGAGAGGTTGTTGTCTTGTGCAATATTGTATACTCCATGTTTCTTTTATATAAGAGGTTTATTTTAAAGTTTGCCTTTTAGTACTTAGTCGCATAGCTTTGGTATTAGAGGTGCTGCAATGTCATATTCTTGGGTGGTTCCATTATACCACCGGGATTGGGGCGTGACAGCTAGATTGGAAGGGCGACTTACTTAGGTAACGAGGTGGATTTGTTTAATTGATGAATATGTTATTCTTAAATATCTATATGATTAGTTATGAAATTTTCTCTTTGCCCTTGATACTCATGTCTTATGCTACCTCATTCATATTCATTGATATTGTGTAGATTTTCCTACTGGACTTTGTAGCTCAACTCTTCCTTCTTTTAAGGTAATGTTCCAGAGCACTAGCATGGATTGCTTGACTTGCGTGAAGTGATGCATTCATTTTTTGGAAGTTCATACGAAGAATTTATTCTGCAATTTTATTAAACATTATTTTTGAAAAGATGTATTGTAACTTCTAATGTCTCCACCCATTATGATTTTCATGTATATTGGGTTAGATATTGCCCTTTTTGTATAACCTTTCAAATTTTGAACTAACTGATGTATCATGAATGACTGTTTTGGGTTATTTATAGGGTCTGTGAGGTTTTTATTAATATTTCATATTATTCTATTTTATTTAAAATTGAGGGCCTGACACATAGAGCTTCAAAAAATGTATATTTTGTACCTTATTTTTACCTGAACAAAATCAGTTTTTCGATTGAATTTGACAAAACAATTGTGGTGTTTCAAAATAAGGCATTCAACTTTGAACTGACACGAATGTGTTGTCTAAACTCCGTTTTAAACTATTACGCATCGTTTAAAAGCTTGCAAAGTGAAGATTCTATTGACATAAGATCTAGTACATCTACTTATAAATTATAACGTTTTAGAATTTTTAAGGTTGAGCCTAACTATGTAGTTTTATCCACTCGAGCGACCTATTGAAAAATTGAATATTTTTTTTATTTTCGACCTATTTTTTGCCTTCCAATCCATTTATGGTTAATTTTTAAATATGAAATTGATTAATATTGGTACATATGAGTATGCATGAATGTCGGATACTGAGTAGGAGATGGTCCATCGGACTAGTAGCTCATAAACTCTACTTGGAGTCTTTGTGACTCCTCGGGTGAAAGACCGCGAAACAAGTGAGTAAAGAGATGGCCCGATGGTCGGAGTGACCCATGAACTCTATGATAGGGTTCTCGATGTGGGCAACCCACTGTGCAAGGCCGTCGATATGTTGCATGAGTAGCATGGTTGAGCATGATAGTGTTGAGAATAATTAGTGGTTGTTTATTTGTCATTTATGCATATTATATTATTGAACATGAACATGCTTTATTCAATATGTTGACGTTTTCAACATGACTTTTTACTCAAGCTCTGGCTTAGGTTTTTCTATAAACTAACAATTTATAGGTGATGATATGGACTCGAAAACTTAGGCTTTACTTTTGAAGATGATTCAACATGTTAGATAGAATTTATATTTTTGACAATATTTATGTTTAGATGTCTAGTTGGAGGTTTTTAAATTTTGTTTATTTATTTGTTCGGGCATTGTAGGCCTATTTTGATTAGTTTATAATCAGATTAGTCAGGATCGTTTTTTGTTATTTGATAGTTGATTATCAGTTATTGAGATTTATTTCAGTTTATTTTAATTATGTTTATGTTAAGTTTTAGTTTGCGTTGGTCCATTGCTTATTTCAGACCCTAGAAGTTTGAGGTGTGACTGATCTTAGGCGGGCTCGTGGTAGCCGATCATGCCTCCACTCTATTTGAGGAAGAATGCTCTATTAATTCCAGGGGCTATCTTTGGATACTGAGCAGTTAGTGACATCATCTCCGGAACTGCCCGAGCAATCAGTGCTATATGAGCTCTTATGGTCAGTAACCGTCATATAATTTTCTAGTAAGACTAGACCTACACATCCAAGTGGGCTTGACCTATCGGGATGAGAATCTGTTGGTCGACATCATACATGCTTGAACAATTGGTTAGTCGGTTATTCGGCCATCCATCTAGTCGAGCAAGTTTTGATGGCACATAGTGCATATTGATCGTTGATCAATCCTTTGTTGATAAGAGTCAAACCAGGCTCATCAGTTGTCCATCATTTCCTAGTTAGCATGTAACTCAGACATGGGGAATTATTTCCTACTCCGAGATGGGGCGGTTACTTTGGCATAAATTTGTGTCCTATCATCCTCCATTCCACCTGTCAGATCCTCCACGTGTTACTATTCCCATTATTCTCAAGAATAGCGCTTCACTTGCGGCAATTATGCACGTGTGTGCTTTTTGTTATGACCACGTGGCCTCCTTCCAGCAGTCCATGGTTCTGGACGTTGAAGGGTTAAGATCTAGATGTCCCTTTCACATCCCTTTTTCAGGTGCCTTCTCATATAAATTTCTTTGAATTTTGAAGGATACTTTTCTAAACTTCCCTCCAACCTTTACAAGCTTATCGATTCAACTCCTTCTGTGCTTCCACTTCTTTGTTTCTGGTTGTCTCGCTTCTACTTGTCTGCCCCCAAGTCCTTCACCTCAGAGCCTGACTTTGCAAACAGGACCTTTCCTGGACGTTCTCTGTCTCGCTATTATACTCGTACTTCCAGCGATATTTGGAAGAGTCATAAAAGTTCCCTCCCATTCATTCTTGGACCAGGAACCCTCAATATCTGAGCGCATTGAATAACATCTTTGCCCTTGCCATCGTTGTACGAATTTAGAGTGGTAAGGGACACAAAATACCCTATCAACCTTGACACCGATTCATCGATGGAGTCCTTAGAAGAAGTAGCTGACGTGAAGCCCATCATTGTGGTTGGCCCTAACCTGGGGGAATGGCCATTTATGCCATGAACATAATTTCCATGTTGACAAAACATGACCTAGAGAGGATCAGGCTCCACTATTTGATCAGAAACATCTGAGGTTTCCCAACGCTAATCAGACGGATTGTACATACGCTAGGGGCAAGCTCTATTTATACGAAAGCAACTTCTAATGTGGCTGCGTCTCCCTATCCACCCCTTGATCAAGGAAATCCTTCATTACCTCAACTTAGCACCCAACCAAATAATGTCAGCTTGGAGGCTGTTGATTTTTATGATCTTCCTTTGACATCAAGCAAGCATTGAAGAGAGAGCTCTAATGGTTGGGGAGTTTTTCTTACTACTGCTTCTTGAAGGAATCCAAAGGCAAGCCAAGTTGGTGCCATTTTCAAACCCAAGGGGGCTGCAATCTAATCACTAGGATACCCTCCTCCAACAAGGGCTGGAAGGACAAATATTTCTTTGCAACGGCGATGACTGGGAGTTTAGCCCATAAGAGGTCCTTCTGAAGCAGCCGACGACAGTGATTCAATTATGCAGTAGCCCTACCCTGTCATGACCCATCCACAGTTGGGCGAAATTTGTGACCGGATAGTTAGTCTTACTCACTAAGACCTCTACATAAATAAGAGTTTAGGAATCTTCATCTATCATCATTGGCTAAAAAGCAAATGGTAGTACTATTTTGAAGTACACGTATGAAGTGAAACGAGTCCTACCTTCGTGGACTAATGAAATATGAACATTGGTGTTGCTTGTTCTTCTACTAGCACGTATAAACCTTTGTGATATGAAAGTGTAGGGAAAAAATATGAACAAGACTCAGATTCTAGAAAATACTTCCATTGACCATAAACATAATTATGAATAGTAATTAAAACAACATACACATTTGGGAACTAAAAATACGAAAGACAAACAATACCAATATAATACCAAATCGAGTCTTGTGGAATTATAGTTCCTTTAATAGATTCGTTGCCTCATCGTCAGTTTTAAACATTGCACCAACATCTGTCTGTTAGGGTAAAATGATTCACTCGACAAATTAAAGAGACACCAAATAATAGAGTGCCTATAGAACTAACTGTGCATGTCTATGTCTCTCACACGAAGAACACAAAATTAGGAATTTCTTTGATAGATGGAATTTCTAGTGTATTGAAACCAAGGGTGGGATGCCATATTTAAACAAACATTTAAGCTTTTGAAATAGCCGAGAACACGAATGGAGGCATCAACAAGGACATTAATGGACATAATGAGTGCATTGATGGACATCAATGAAGACATGAATGAGTGGTAAACTGCTGAGACCTTGCGGTTGCCTCATGAGACACTCTAATATTTTTTTGAATTATTTATTAAACAGATATTTCTTTTCTTGATGAGAATCTTTATAGGCAATATTTGCATTATATCATATCATATTGTGCATGTGTATCTCTTATTCCACATAGTAGATAATCTAGTGTGTAGAGTTACACAGAGAATCAAATTATCGGTTCTTGTAGAATATAAGTTTTTGGTTCATAGTCTTAGGTGGAATTAGACACACCAGCAGTAGGACTATAACACAGTGTTTTAGTTGGTTTGTTTTGACTATGAAAAAAGGTATAGTTTCAATTCACTATGTTAGTACACTTTGTGTGTATTGAATAAGACCACTTTGAGGTAATTGTATTTATACTGACAATATAATACAATTCCCACCTCATGGTTATTATGAATGCTTGTGCTCTTAACCCATAGATAATTAATCGATGTGTACATTTAATATTGTTGACTTTGATTTATTATAGAGTGAGGTCTTATGAGCCAATACTCTCAATGAGTTGGATCACAATATTAATTGTGTGATAACTGTTAATTATTAATGGAATCCATGTCCCTTTATAGGGATTAATGATATATTCTTGAGAAAACTTATAAGTTTTGATTATGTCAAACCCTGCAGGTGGATATTGGTATCCTTCATAGCGAATAAGTTAAGTGGAAGGTCTCAAGAAATTTTGTAGATGTTGATTAAATAAATGGTCAGTAATTTATGTTAATCAACGGGTATCTGTAATCTTAACGTGAAGAGATAAATAAGCATTTAATAACATGGAGCTCGAAATATAATTTTGAGATATGAGAAAGGAATGCAATTATAAGTTTGTACTAGAATGAATTATAATTTATATAGTTTAGAATTAATCCGAGTTAGATTAGGATTCCGAATTATATAGGAAATTCAACCCATACTTCTGCTTAGGGTCCCCATCATTGGCTATATATATACCGCTTACTTTCTGGGTCAAATACAACTTAGTACTCGAAATATTGAGAGAGGTTCTGTGAAGCCAAGGAGATTACATTTTTGAACCCACACTCAGTTCGTGATCAAGGTGCAATAGGATTACGGTAGAAGATCACGAGGTTAGTCGAGCAAGATCATTCCAGCCGTGCTCATACTTTTGTCGGATCAAACTATGAAGGTTGTTGAGATCAAACTAGAGAGATCTCAAAGGTATGAACCCTAATTTCGCCTTGTAGGGTTTCATATTTTTTTGTTGTATAATCTATACGCATTCATCATTGGGTCTCGGGAATCGATCCCTAATAGAACCTTCCCTTGTGAAAGCATATCTCTCCTTCATTTTAAAGATCAAGTAATTCTCTAAAACTTGTACCAAGTGTAGTTTCTTCCAAAATTGATTTCCTTTATTGAGTAATTTCCTCCATTAGAGCTTGGATAGTTGAAATTTAAGATTGTTGTTGAGTTTATATGGAATGGGAAAAGTTTTGAGCTTCAAAAATAGAGTTTAGAGAACTTGTTGTTCATCACTCTAGTAGGTCCGGTCGACCGCCCAACCTGGCCTGATCGATCAACTGCCTAACTTAACTTGTTGACCGCTAGCCAATTAACCACCTTTGAACTCAATTGACCAAGGATAGAACAAAGGTATAACTAGGTTTCGTAGTCTCATGTAGATCTAAGGCCAACCCTCTTATGTAGCACAACCTTGTTCAACACTTGAAAATATAACCCAACACGTGAACTAGGAAGTGTTTTACCGTCGAGCCTCCCACAAGCCAAGAAGGTCGTGTTAAGGATCGATTCCCGAGACTCAGTGATGAACGTGTACAACTTATACAACAAAACAAATATGAAACCCTACTAGGTGGAATTAGATTTCATACATTCGAGATCTGTCTTGTTTGATTTTGATTATCTTTGTAGTTCGATCCTGATCCAACTTTGAGAAGGGCTAGAATGATCTTGCTCAACTGACCTCGAGATCTTCTACCGTAATCCTGTTGCACCTTGATCGCGTACTGAGGATGGGCTAAAAAACGTGATCTTTTTGCCTTCACAGAACCTCTCTCAATCTTTCAAATATCAAGTTGTGTTTGACCTAGAAGGCATGGCGGTGTATATATAGGCAACGATAGGGACCCCTAGGAGAAGTATGGACTGGGCTTCCTATATAATTCGGGATTCCTAGTCTAGTCCAGATTAATTCCAAATTATATAAATTATAATTCATACCACTACAGAATTATAATTGCATTCTCCTCCCATATCTCAAAAGTATATTTCGAGTGTCATGTTATTAAATGCTTATTTATCTTCTCACATTAAGATTACAAATACCCGTTGATTAAAATAAATTACTAGTAATTTATTTAATCAACATCTATAAAATTTCTTAAGACCTTCCACTTAACTTATTCGTTATGTCGGATACAAATATCCACCTGCAGGGTTTATTCATTATCAATTCATATTATCCGTGGTTGTACTTAACTTATAAGCTTTCTCAAGGGGGCATCATCAATCTCTATAAAAGGGACGTGGATTCCATTAATAATTAATAATTGTCATACACTTAATATTGTGACCAAACTCATCAAAACTATTGGCCCACAAGACCTCACTCTATAATGAATCAAAGTCAACAACATGT
>JABCMJ010012647.1:0-17343 GCA_014822125.1 Arbutus unedo | reverse complement strand
GGTCAAAGGCGGCCCAAAAATTATCCGGGACAAAACCCCTAATGGGGCAAAACTTATAAGGGGTCAAAAATTAAGAGGGGAGAAATTAATTCATCCAAACCATGCCAAAACCCCTAATAAGGGGTGATAATTTTTGGAGGGGAGCTTTCCCCCATCCAATCGGCCCCTTAAGTTGTAATTTCTCTACTTAGAGCATCTTAGATCACTTTTTTACATCATTTGATAATGTCAATGTCAAACCACGACTTTCCAAGATGATATTTTAAGAAGTTTTTACTACGTTACTATATGGCTTTAACCGTGTTTTGGCACTTTTATTCATATTAATGATTAAGACCATTGAAAATGATGAGACCAATTTGTTAAAGTCGTCGTTCCAGTTTTAGTCTAACTCAAGAATTGCATTTGATATATTCTAAACAAGGAATTGCCAAAGGGATGGAGCGTATTTGGGATTTTTGCTTATTTCTGCCAAATTTTGACGATTTAATTTTTTTTTGCTCATTTCAGAATATTTGCAACGGCAATAAATACCATCGGAAGTAAAAAATATGCAACGGTAATTCATGCCGATGCAAAAAAGTAGTATTTACGACGGTTACCAGCTGTCCTAAAATATTTGGTCACGAATATTTAGCAGTTGCAATTGTAGTAAGCTGTCGTGACAAACGTAATCGCAAATATTAAGCATTAACGACTCCGTCGCAAAATATAAAATGACGTACTTTGACATAAGGGGGACTAAACAAAAGTAAGAAACAAAAATACACATATATATGATCTAAGTCTTTCTCTTTCTCGATAAAACTCCTCAATCCAGATACATGTCTCTTCACGGTCCTGCGTTAGGAATTTTCAAAATAAAATGGGTTTAATTTTTTGGTATTTTTTTAAAAACTTTCGTGTTCATAGTATGCTTGCCTTTAATGTTGAGTTTAGTCCCATATTGAAAAATCGAGAGAAAATTAGGTGGCCTACATCTGGGAACACATGTAGATTGTTCGAGTAACAAGTCTTCAGGGCTATGATGGTGCTTCGCACCACTACCGTCCAATGCTTCGCATCTAGAATTTGCAAACCAACGTGTGCGTAAGGATGTCAATGGATTGTGTGGTGCTTTGATGGCGCACGTCGACGCGAGACGCCTAATAGGCACCATTTTCTATTTGCTATGGATTAGTGACGTTGCACTGATGGGAATAACATGTGGTGTTCGTGTGGCAAGTGACGTGGCTAACTAGATGGGTGTGACCCAACGGTTACAATCGGGTACCGCACCAAGTGAACTGGTGTGATCCAACGACTGAGATTGCATTAGATCAGGTTCCAAGAACTTGGAACGTTTCCAACATAAGGAAGTTTTTTCAGTAAAATTTTGGTTTCTTTTCTAATTTTTCATTTATGGAAATCTGTTAAGACTACATTGTGATTAATAGGAATCCAGTTTTGTAATTTCTTTGTACTTTGTAAATTTTGAGCAAGGCAGCAAATGCCAACCTTGACTCCTTTGTTGGGGAGCAATGGTCTCTCAATCGAGATAAAAAGAACAGGGCAATAGTCTCGGGCATAGGTTCGAAACTAGGGTGAGGGTCCACATCTACGAGGCATTAGTCTCTTGGTCGAAACAAAAAAGAAGTATCGGCTTCTCAGCGGATCTCACCGGGTGTTAGTCCTAAAAAGGTAATGGGACAATCGTTTTGAACAATGGTCCAAATCATGGGCAATGGTCCAACAGTTCGTACAGTGGCCCAACAGTTCGGGCAAAGGCCCAAAGGCATTGGCCTAGATAAGTTTTTGGCATTGATAAAAAACTTTGAAGCTTTTCTAAGTACGAAAGACTTTCATAAAGAACGAACATTGGTTCAAAAGGAGGGCAATGGTCCAAGGCAGTGGCAATGACCAAAGCCTTGGAGATTTTTCTAAGTACGAAAAATTTCCTTAGCTTGAGAAATTTGTTCCAAAGTGGTTTAAGTGTGAAGACACTTTGACAAGACCAACACAAGTAGAAAAAAAATAATAAAGCAGTATATAAAGACACCAAGGGCGAAAACCAAAATCTAACACCAGCTCAAGAACATGCCTCTATGGCTGGAAATTCACATATCAGTCAAAAGAAAGGACTCTATGATCACTTCGCAAAGGTATGAGCTCAAAAGTAAAGATATTACACAGAGACACCGTCATGCCCAAAACCAAACAAAATTTCAACTATCATAAATTCAAGAAGGAAAAACAGACAAGTTCAAAGAAGCAGGATTTAAGAACAAAAAAGACAAATTTTAAAGGGCAACACTGGCCCAATAGTTACATCTACTGCAGAATATCCAACCAATTCATTACCTACAATTGTGTGCGCGTGCGCGCGCCTGTGGGTGTGTGTGGTGTGTTCTATCACGATATTTTCTTCATTAGCAGCAGGGTCATCCATAGCAACAGTGTGGGATTCTACCATAGCTTTGCAAAATGCCTATCTTATGGGGAAAGCAAAAGACAACAGTAACAAGGAAAGAGAAGAAACGAAGGATGAAAAGGGACTTACAAAGACAGAGGGGAAACCTTCAGAAGAAATCGAGGAGATTGGTGAACTCGGGGGATTCTAAGGGACACAAAATAGAGAATTCGCAGGGATGGCAAAGGTGAACAGTAAAAGGAGAGTGAAAATTATAAGGGAAAAAGTAAAATGAGATTTATTTTTGAAGACATATCTACAGCTGTTTGGGCTTCACATGCATGATAAACACGTCGGTTAGTGTAAAAGTTGATACGCACGCCAGTCCCATTAAATATAACGGTACATATTCCAAAGTGTAATAGAGGATATATACATGGGCAAAAAATATCTAAGCCGGAGGATTTTGTTGAACTTTGTCGACTCCATTAGCTCCGTAAGGAGGAGACAAAGCAGGAGCAATTGAAGGAGGTAAAGCTTTATTGGAATATATTAAGTTTTTTCACGTTAAATCAATCAAATGTTGTTACCTCAATAAAAGGGTACTCTTGTACACATGCTTGTTGCAGAGATAGAAAATTAATTAGCTGACTTGAGAAAGGCGGTTAATGGATTGACCTAAAGATAAGAATGATCCTCCATTATCTTGGAAACGGTTAAAAATATACATGGATAAGAAGTCCTAGGACAATTCAACGTAAAATGAGAAATTTCAAATTGAATGAAACTATAACTATAGAAGATAAGAGTTTGGAGAGTCTAGAGCAGGTTGTCTAGTTAGTGGTCAATCAGAAGATACTTCGAATATGTTTCTAATGAGGAATTGGATACTGGATAAAACTTAAGTTGACTAGTCAAAAAATCTATAAATAAAGATATATTCTCAGGATGAAAGATGCATTGTAAATTGTTATTACAAGTACTAATATAGAGAGTTTTTTGTAATTTAAGTTCTAATTTAATCATCAAAATGTCTTCTCGCCACAAGCGAATTTTTTGTTTTACAATTTCTTTTTTTGCATATCACATGCTTCAAGAGTACAAAAGAGAGAATTACATTCTTCTATCTTGAAATACTTTTTAGGGTAAGAAAAATTACCGACCTACAAAAAGCATACTAAAAATAAGAAAATATCAAATAATATCACTTTTTAAAAAAAAATAAGTTAGTCCAAAATAAAAGGTAAAATTCACTTTTTCCGGTGGTTTGAGCTCTTTCACATAAACAAATGGTAGCTTGGTGAGGATCGGTTTCCCTCTTTCCTAGGAATTGACTGTTAATTATACAACCCAACAGAAACTATTTCAATGCTCATACGTGTTGATTTCAGGTAAAATAGTATTGAACCGCTTTTCTGACACTATCCAACATGAATAGATTTAGATAAGAATAACGCTACGGACACAGATGTGTCAGGCACGTTAGATACACATAAAATTTTTAAATTATTAAGAGATTCACGTGCATTCAACGATACAGGACACATCTATGTCCGATCTGTTATCTATGTACTGAGACTTTTCTTTTAAATAAATGATTCTTAGGCTTGGACCCACCATGTTTCTTTTTTGGGAAGACAAGAAGAATGGAGTAAAGGATATTAAAATACAATTCCTTAGGTGTGATTATTTTATAGCACTAAGTTTTATGAAACAACTAAAATATGCTAGTCAATATGAAGATGAAAAAGAAGTTTAAAAAATTAGGTTTTGGTTTGGTAAAATTTCATGTCCTTTGCAAATTAAGTTTTAAGAAACAAAAAGCATTTATTACAACAAGAAACTCTTTTAAAATTTGATCAAAAAGAGTTGCACAAGATCTATAAGTAAAGATAAATTTATTAAAAATTTGTGATAAGTGAACAACATAAAAATACAAAATATAAATATTTTTGTATAATAGTAGAACGAACATTATTTAATGGGTCTACTTTAGACATCTACATTTTACGAAAATAAGAATTTGATCAATGTAGCATTTGTTTGTTTGATGAAAATACTTGAGAAATAATAAGAAATAAAGGAGGAGGTTGAAGATACTATAAATTCAAATTTAGCAACTTTGACATCAGAAATAATTCAAAACTAGATACTCAATTCAAAGAAATATCGAGAAAGTAGTTAATATCCGTAAAAGTACATATACAGTAATTTTCCAAATCTTTTTGAAGATGTGAAAATATGTGCTACTATCTAGTTCAATTCAAACAATCCATTATATAGCTCTAAAGCAATCATATATATGGCTACTGAGCTTGATTTTAACTAGGAAGTGAAGGCTAATATGTGTTGATCCCTTTCAAATTCAGCAATATCTTTCTCACACAAACTCACCCAAGCATCAACCCCATCCCCACACTTGTTCTCTATCAAATGAATTACTTCATACTTATTTGAACTGCTCACCCAAACTGGCTTCCCTCACTCGAAATCTGCTTCATACAAAGGCAATCCAAACCAACTAGCACACAAATACACATCCACTCTCTCATTTTCCTTTTTCTCCCTCCTCGCCACTCGAAACGATTCACTCACCATCGCGCCAACATCTTCCGTGTTCCTTGTGCTTTTACCGTCCATTTCCCTTGCTGCGTTTCCTATCAGACCTATATCTGAAAACATGTAGAGTGTTCAAATAACAAGCCTTAAAGGGCTGTGTTGCATTTTGATAGCTCACTTTGCATGTGGGTGCCATTTTTTATTTGCTATGGATCAGTAACGTGATGCTGATGTGGATGACGCGTGGCATCCGTGTGGCATTCGATCTGGCTAACCAGATGAGTGTGACTGTTGATCTAAATAGGTGTGATCCAGTGGTCAAGATCAAGTACGACCACTCCAAGCGAACTGGTGCGTTTAATCAATTGAGATCGTATCAGATTGGGTGTTTGTGAAACGACACACATGTGTTTAAGGATACTTGCATGAAATCAATTTAAAATATTATCTGTAAAGGCTTGATCCATACAATTTTTCATAAAACTATTCTTGTCAAAATTTATAAAAAAATTATTTAGATCAAGTCCCTCATGATTTGTATATATTCATGCATCAACATTTTATTTGTCAACTAAAAAATTTAGATTACTGGACTTGGTCCATTCATGGCCCATCAAACCAATAAACTCAAAAAATTGGACCGCAAGAGAACAAATCGAACAAAATCAGACCAATTAGTTTGGTTCAATTTTGATTTTCAAATTTCCAAACCAAAAACTCTAGTTCGGTCCAAGTTTTAAAATTTTCATCCGAAAACTCCAATTCGGTCCAATTTTCACCCCAAACCGAAACCATAATCAAGGTTTTGTTGCATAGGTATGATACATTTCTTA
Source organism: Arbutus unedo (assembly GCA_014822125.1). Classification (NCBI taxonomy): domain Eukaryota; kingdom Viridiplantae; phylum Streptophyta; class Magnoliopsida; order Ericales; family Ericaceae; genus Arbutus; species Arbutus unedo. The sequence goes on along the minus strand of JABCMJ010012647.1, from coordinate 11,562 downwards.
GTTCCTTAAGTTAAGTAGCAATTGTACCGAATATAATTTTAGTGGAATGTATTTGCTTATCAGAAAATATTAATATTTTCATTATAAATTTTTTTTTTTGATTCTTCAGGAATTCTGAATTAATAGATTCCTGAATATCATAAATGAGTGTTTTAAAATTGGGACCACTAGTCCATTTCTATTCTGCCCTACTTTATTGCAACTCTCTTTTCTTTCCAATTACTTTAGGTACATTGTGTATGTTTAAAAATAAAAAAAAATGCTGTTTATATTTAATAGAAATATAAAAGACAGAGTATCTATATGAATTTTTTAAAACGTTAATTTAAAAGAATTAAACTGTGTCAAAATGATTTTTCATTCTATAAACATAACAAAGTAGGAGTTTGACTACAATCTCATAAATTAAAGAAAAGTTACATCCAAAAACCTTGAAGTATAGAGCTAAAACAATTCTAGGTAAACTAAAGTGCGATATGGTCTTCTTCGGAGATGCTGTCTTCAATGCCTTAGAAGTCGGGTCTGTTCACGTTATTCTTGGTACCTTGCGTGAAAGATCAAGGGCATGAGAAATTATACCATGAGCAATAAAACTCAGTAAATAAATCTTATCTGTACTTTCCAATTTATGTAACATATCTGAGTATGCATGATTATGACATGAACAAGTAATAATTAGCGAAAGCAGTAAACAACTAAGTACAAAAAAAAATTCAAAGTGTAATGCAGGTAATAATTTTTCCAAGTCAACATATATAGCTAGTTTTTAAGTTTTGACACAAGTGTCTGACAATATCATACATGTCAAAGAATCATTTAAAATTCCAATTTCAGGTCAATACATGCGTTGTCCGTTAGTCAAAACCTTAATTTAGTGTTATAATGCTCCCGTCCGATATGGTCTTAACCCCTATGCTGAATTGTGTTCTTGACCACCAGCGTTCCCAACATTTGCTCCCATATGATATGTTCCCAACTATTATGCTCCCAACCGTTATGTTTCTCGTACGTCGTGCTCGACATCAAAAGTTGTATTTCCTTCTACAACACTATGTTTTGTTTTGAAGTTCACGACACGACTTATGAACATAACTTGACTTACTACGTAATTTGACTCAATACATGACACGGCTCACAACACAACTTGGCTTAAGACATAATTCGGCTAATAACACCTCATGAAATCAGTCATAGTCCAACTCAAACCATATCATGGCTCAAGATATCTTAAACACCATTCCCAATGAGTAAAATCATTTCTTGAATTCCACGTGCCCGTGATGTTCTCAAAATTTCAAATTACGTTCAAAAAGTCTCGTGAGTGATATGATGAATGTCCACCTATCTTACTATACTCAAGTGTTCAATATTGAACAAATACTTTAAGCAGTGCTCATCAATAGCTAATGTCAAAGAATAACATGATATTCATAATGAACATTTAAATAAGTATGACACAATAATTTAAATCATGTAGTTATACATGAGAATCAAACCATGGATGTGGTTTATGTTACATCCGATTCATCGATTTGGAAGAGCGTGCATGAAGAGATCGATCATAGTGTCTAAGTAGATAGGTTCAAAGTTCATATTTTGGATTAGAAGAAATTATGAACAATGCCTATGGGTGATTGGTTGGGGTAAAGCCTTGACTAGCCAAGAAAGGTCAATGGCTTAAACAACATTGATCATTGACTAGTCGGAGACAAAAAAAGGTTTATTGCTTAGGATAGACCAGTCTGACCTCACAAAGAATAAGTCTGATTAGTAAGTATGGTTGACTGATCAAGGTAATTGCTTAGATTTTGGACAATAGCTAAAGGTAACCAGTTTTAGTCTGGGTGTTTTAGGAAACACGAGCCAGTAACAATAGTGGACTAGTTAGGGCGTCATGGTGACCAGTCGAAGTAAGGCATTTCAGTATAATTGTAGGCACCATAAGGCAAAAATGACTAGTTAGGGGCAAAATTGACGGGTCAATCGGTCGTCTTCTCTAAAATTCCACAATTGAGTTTCAACAATAGAGCTAAAGCACAAATTGAAGAGGGAGAAAGGATTATTTACCGAGGATTCGAGGATTAGAGCTCAAATTGAAGATGGAATAAATCGAATTTGAAAGAACTCCAAGGTGGTACTCACCCCCTTCTCTCTCTCTCTCTCTCTCTCTCTCTCTCTATCTCTCTACCCACTGTGATACTCTCTTCTCTCTCAACTGCGAAGTAGCACTCTCGGAACACTCTCTATGCTTGATACACTTAGAAATTTGTGGGGGAAACAAGAGGAGGATATGAGTTTAAATAGAGAGGAGGCCGGGTAGAGGTTTGAGAGTGGCAATGGCTTCCATTGGAGAGAGGAGTAGTAGGGCAGCCATAGGGACAAGAAGGAAGAAGAAACCTCAGCCATTGGAAGGAGCCTCAAACTATGAAATGGTTTTCGAGCCAAAATCATGGGGCACAGTGATTTTGGTGATTTCGGTGAAGATTATGGACGTGAATGGGAAGAGATGATGATGGAAAAAGAAAAATATTCTGGTATGGGTGCTTCCATAAGTCATGGGCTAGCGAGATGGGCTTGGGCCCAAACTTAAGTGTGGCAAAAAGGCTTGATCTGATTTTGGACTTAACATGGGAAAATGGGTCGGTATAGGATGAGTCCATCATATATATACATATATATTCATGGATCTCATCAAATCTAATAAATTTTTGCATAAATTAAATACTTGAAATAAAAATTAAAAATAAAATTTATTGTTATTGAATTAAAAATTTTGAGTTCTTACACATAGACCTACCAAAAATAAAAATATCAGAAAATCCCACATGAGTTCTTACAATAAAATATTTGTATCGCAGCAGCCTCACAGCTAAAACATAACATTTGTTTGGTAAACGTTATTGTCTTGAAATAAATTTTGGTGAGACAAATAATAAGACAAACATCACAAAGGACCACACTGACATACCCTGCTTAAATATCCAAAACTTTCATATATTCTTTTGATATATATAAACATATATATATATATATATATATATATATATATATATATATATGATTTGTAATTTAAAATATTAAAATTAATTAACTCTCAAATACCATGGTAATTAGTCACGACTAGAATCATACGTATATACAGGCTATGATCCTAATTTGAATGCAACCAACATGAGAGTGACAGCCTCAAGAAGAAGGGGGTAAAATCCACCGATTGGGTGTTTGACACAAGGAAGATTTCACCCTTTCCTTAGAAAAACCCAACTTCCATGCTATTAGTCGCAGAGAGAGAGAGAGAGAGAGAGAGAGAGAGAGAGAGAGAGAAATTCTACTAGATGGAACATGTGATTTGACTAGCAAAAGCCAGTAACACAGTAATTTGGCTATGTTTTAATTTGGCCAGTCAGCAGATTGTATTCGGACCGGATTCGGACAAACAAAGAGTAAGAATTCGACCTGAATCCGACTTCTACACATCTGTTTGAAAGTAAATTCAGATTTGAATCTCAAAAATCAGTTATCCGATTAGAAAACTGATCTACTGATCTGATGAAGTCTTTTTGCTAAATTGAGGTGAAGTATAGAGTCTCCAATAAGATTAGTAACCAAATCCCATCAGACCGAATATCTTTAAAATTTGTTGGTGGAATTTTGGATTTTCTTGAATTCAAATTAGAAAGATAATCGAATTGATATTAGATAATCGGATCGCGAGTGCGATAGATTGAACCGGATCAACCCACTTACCCTTTAAAAGAACATCTTTTATCTTGCACTTTTTTTATTTGATTTTTAAAGCAACTAGGCAATAAGAGGCTCAACCAAAGCCCAACCCTATCTAATTAATTTTTGTTTTGAAAAGAAGATTCTTGACATTCAAAGTGAGGGCAATAGCCTATTTCTAATCCTTCCATCTTGGTATAAAACTAAGTCCGACTTGAACAATAGGAAGATAAAACCAAGTAGAGATTGATTGCACGATAGAGAAAAGTCAAGACATGAAAAACTAAGAGCTCCAAGAGGCAACACTTATCTCATTGAATTGATTGAAGTTCTTGTTCAATCAGTTGATGTCATCTCGTAACTAAAAGTATTGGATAATAACGGGATCAGACCAATTGGTATCCACTCAGCTAGGATCGGAGAGAGGAGTCAGATTATCTTTTCACACTAGATACACTTATTGAACATGTCTAAGGAGTGTTACGGTTACTCCAAAATTGAAACCAATAAACTTTTCCCGAATTTAAAGTCAAAAGGCATGATTCACTTTGACTTATGAAACCACAAGTGCAAATGAGATCATAACCTTTAATTTTGAATTACGAGAGAGTTTCTTTGTTTTATTTCTGAAACCATAGACCGTAGATTTTTTCAAACTATTACTACCTCTCTTAGAAATAATGACAGATATAGTGAACTGGGAAAACATTATAAATAGGATTATACAATATCTATACCACAGTAGGGGTTGTGATTCACAAGAAGGATATACAATTGACTTGCAAAATTAATCCCAACCACTAAACAAAAACTTGATCTGAAAATATAAATGTAGTGAGAGATTAGAAAGAGACTTCCCAACAGTGGTTTAGTTTTGCAGTCACAGCCTGTGTGTCATATAGTCACTTCTGTACCTTCTAGTGAATTTAGTGTGTACATGTAGATTGAAATATATTAATGACGTTAGACCAAAGAAAGGGAGGGGAGATAATAAATATAAAGAAGCTCCTTTTTGTTGACCAAACCTCCCCCCAACCTTATGTGGGTTCTCACCTCAAAAACTAGTCTCTATATAAAGATGAAATTGAAGAAATTTTTTACAGCTTTTCTATCCTCAGTGCCCCACCATGGGGTGTTTTTCCTTGTCTTTTTTTTCCGGTACTTATCTGAAAACTTGGTTTTTGACTAGTTAAATAACTGCAGGTGATATTTTCTAAGAGTGGTGATTTTCGACGTGGGTAAAATAGTTAAAAGTTCGACCCAAACAATTTTACTTTTCAGAAGACTTTTTCGATACCGGGAGGCACAGTATAGTTAGGGGGCAAATATTGGATTTGACCTAAAGTAAAGGGCTAAAATTATACAATTTATAGTGAAAAATCAAAACAACATTTCGAGGATAGGTGATTCGAGTCGTTGGCTGGACCCGGGCTCAGCCTCAACCCAAACCCGGTACCATGAAGCCGTCCTGAAATTGATTACCACAACAAAAGGTCAACAAAGACGGCACACACAATCACGGCAGGAGTTCACCCATATATCTTTCAAAGAAATCTTCCTATTCAATTTTTTTGGCCCTACCAAGAATTTGAAATGATAATTCTAACCGTTCATTAGGTAAGCTGGAAAAAATATTTCTTTCCGTATCATTTTTATTGAATATCAATTAAAAAATATTTATATTTTGTTCAATGATAAATAGAATAACAAATTTAAATTGCATTTTGTTTGCGTTTCTATCAATAACTGATTAAATTATATATATAATATTTACAAAATAAACAATTCTGTCAATACTTTTGAACGTCGGTGTATGAACCACAAGATTGTCATAAGGGAGTGTTGACTGATGGTATGGAGGTGAGCTGCCCCCAACAAACACCTCCTCTCCATTATCCTTCACAGCTAATCAAAGCAGAGCCCGTCAACAAAAAACCCTGATTGCGCTCTCTCTCTCTCTCTCTCCCCCATGAGTCATGTCCTTCAGCCACAGGAAGTTGATTTCAGCTCCTGAAAACATAGAAATACACATATCAGACGCCTGTGAACATTTCTGTGACCCAACAAGAAACACAGATGGCTACTGCCCAATCTCATGCTTCTCTCAATGTTCCTTAGCAGTCTGTCGCCGTCTATTTCGACCGCCACCGCCGCAGCCACCTGAGCCCCAAGACAAAACCCCAAACTCCCCTATCCTCCTCCTCGTCTCCCTATCTGTTTTAGCTGCAATTTGCTTTTTCTTTTGTTGTTACTCCATGTACAAGTACTACAAATATTGGGATGAATCAAGAAATACGAGGAGGAGGAGATCACCGGAGTTACAACAAGAAGAGACCCATGATCAGTTTCTTGATCAAGATCATGGACCCGTGGTGGATCACCCCATATGGTACATCCGTACTGTTGGGCTGCAACCGTCTGTAATTAATTCCATCGATATCTGTAAGTATAAGAGGGGGGATGGACTTGTTGAAGGAACAGAGTGCTCTGTTTGCCTGAACGAGTTTCAAGAGGATGAGAGTCTTAGGCTATTGCCCAAGTGTAATCATGCCTTCCACATACCTTGTATTGATACGTGGCTTAGATCTCACACAAATTGTCCCTTGTGCCGTGCCGGAATTGTCGGTACGGCGGCCAGAATTTCGACGGCGATGCCTGAGCAGAGTGTCGATGATCCGGGGGTTAGAGAGGAGAATCAAGTGGTGATTTCAGAGAGTGGAGGTGAATTGAGGCGGGAAAGAGAAGATGGGGAAATGGGAATTGAAGAGGAAGCTGAAAGAGAAGCGGATAATAGGGAAAAGAGTCTTGAGACTCCAGAAGAAGAGGTGGCTCATCAACCCATGAGAAGATCAGTGTCCATGGATTCTCTTTCTGCTTCAGTGATCAGTCTTGCTATAGCTGATGCTTGTCCAGGAGAAATTTCTGGGAATTCAGATTCCCAAATGGGAAATCCGAAAGAATCAAATTTGGGTATGGTTCCAAAGAGAGTTGATATCGATCGTAAGTTACTAAAATTATTGGGCGATTGTTCTATCGGTAAATCTCTGCAAAAACAGCCAATTTCAATGAAGAGATCAGTGTCCTGCAGTGGGAAGCTTTTGTTTTCAACGAGTGCTCGAAGCCGGAATGCGATTTTTCCTTTATGAAGCTTTTTGATCATCTTCTGGATCAAAAGTTCAGATGAATATGAGACGTCTCAGGAACTCTCAAACAAGCCTGAGAGTTTCCATATTTTACTTCATACTAATGTCTGTAATAGAGTTAATATGATGCTGAAACTGGATAATATTTAGATACAAAAAACAGCAGGAATGTTCAGGTGCTGATCCAAAAGTGGTTAATCAGCAAACCATGTATGATTATTCTTCTGTTTTTGCAGTTTCAGATTGTGAAAGAGAATCATTGAATTGTAATTAACAATTTTGTTCACATAAAAATGTTGTGATCTTTGCATTTATGAATAATTATAGATTAATCATGGATTGCGTTGAGGTCCAAAATACATTCAACGGCTGGTCGTCATGTTTTGAGTGTTTGGAGGCACGCCAAAACTATTTTGTCACAATTGTGAGACTTGGTGAATTCTGCTCCGTAATGACAAATAAAGTTGATATCACAGTATCAAAAAGTAACATTGAAAAAACAATTTTACTCCGGCCAGCAAGACATTGCATGAATTGTAAAACCAAAATGCTTGGATTTCAAAATGCAACCTCTATTGATCATAAAAACTTAAAAAAATAAACTGTAATAGAAAATAAAAAATAAATATAATTTAAACCTAGTTATTTGAAATCACAGTTTCTTTAAAATAAATTTAACGCCACATCATGAGTGTTAGAAGTCGTACAAGGTAAAATGACTAACCCAGTCAATAAAATATCACTCACAGACTACTTGCCGAATCAATCTTGTATCTGTCTGTCTCTCAATTACTTAAGAACACCAAAATTTGAAATATTTTAGTGAAACCAAAATTCACAATATCTAAAAATGTGAAAGATATTGGTCATAAAAACAAAGAGAAACTCTTTTAAGTATTAAATTACTAAAATTTTTGAACTGCAACCATTAATAGCTGTCAGCAAAAATCTTTGAACTGTAATTATTAATGACTATCTTGAATGAGAGGGAAGTCCTTCCAATTGCTTACTCTCCAATGCCTTAAATTCATTCATCGAATTTCGACACGAATTTGCATGACATGTACATGTCGGTCATGGCATAACAAGTCAAGGGGCAGGCAAGATACAGAAGGGCATGTCAAGTGGAAGGGCGGCATGGCCAAATGCAAGGCAAAACTGACACAAGGGTGTCACAGGTAGGCCACCAGCCAAGGCCAAATTGAAAGGGTTATTGTTCTGGATAAAAACAGAGAGATTCTTTTTGGTGCTCTAACATGTCTTTGAGATTGAGCCAAGTCAAAGATGTGCTTGACGGTGCCAATAAGACACCTTTTTTTTTTTTTTATAACAAAAAGTGATTCATTATTCACTTGTGTTTTTATAACATTTCCATCATCATCTAAAATTATAAATGAAAATATTTAAAAAAATATGTATTTTGATTAACCCCTTTCACGCTGGAAACGTGTCCGAAGATGTTGAGAGAGTCTTCAAATTCCAAAGAGAAAATATCCTAGGACTACGTCGTTACAACTTTATCTAAGTCGAAGTATCATGTGTGATCGGATATGCTTATGTAACTATGAGAGAGTCACAAGATACAACAATAAATAATCACTCCAATACCATAAAAAATTTAGGATAAATTTCACAAACATCCTTTATATTCTAATAAATTCACACTGCATACTCTTGTATTTCTTGATATCGCACTGCATACCTTTACTTGTTAAATTTTTGCAACACTTTAGTCCATTTATTTGTTGACCAAGGAGAAAACACTGACATTTTAGAGAATAAGGTCTGTTATACCATTTCTATCTTTTTTTAATGCAATAACGTGAAAATGTCTGTTTTTTGTCATTAGTCTATTTTTATATAATTGAGTCCTTATGTACACAAATATCAGATATAATTTTTCTAGCAAGGATTTTAAGTATCAAAGTAAGTGGAACATTGGTTGGTATTTAGCAATTAATACTAACCATACCTTTATATTTTTGAGCAATTATGAGTTGTATCTGTCTTTACGCTACATGAGCGAAAAAAAACCCTCACACTTAAAATAGGTTTAGCCTAATTTTATTAGCACATTATTAATACTTAAGGTAGGTTCAGTCTAATTTTATTAACACATTATTTGTTTTTATTAATTTTTTTGCTTTCGTCGATTTTTTTGGATTATTGACATTTTGATAGGAAATATAATCCTATAAAACTTCTATATTAATAAATTCAATATTTTAACAAGTCATCTGTCATAGTAGAGATGTGTTGTGATTTTGAAAAATATAAAAATATGTAATGTAATTTAATCAAATTCGAGCGGATTTGTGAAAATTGCCCAAGAATTTATTGCTTGGGTAACGAGAAAGGACAAGGGAAGTAGCTCGTTCCTTTTTCTTTTTCATAATGAACAAATCTAAGAACCCAAATTATTAGTGCACGTTTAAATATAAATTTATTTGGAACTATTAAATATACGTGGAAATTATATGATTATGAAAAATTTCACTTGCATCTGACAATTTCAAACACATCCGTGTCAAGATATGTACGAATAATTTGTGTTCTTTGATTTTTTCTTTCATAATCTGACTTGTCATAAAATTTTATTTTATTTTTTTACGTTTGCCAGCTATCTGTAGCGCACTCCTTTTCTTTTTTTGGTCTAAAGTCAGTTGGATAAAAGACAAACAAGAGAATAAATTAAGACGATTGAGCATACTTATCGTAGATTGGTTCATGAAATATAATCTTATCGTAGATTGGTTCATGAAACATGTTGCCCTTGATAAAACTCAATAAAAGGGACGATGAATCGGTCTAAAGGACCAGATTTTGTGTGACTTATACAGAACAAATCATAGCTGGAGACGTAATTACATATCCTCATATTTTTCAATGTGAGAGGGCAACATATTCGAATATTTGTCTTATACAAACCCCAATAACTGGAAATCGATATCGAAAAATGATGTGACAAAAATCTCCCCCCTTGAATTTCGCTCTTTCTAAATCTTGATTCTTCCCTGTCCATTTCTTTTCTAACCAGCTGGACATTTCTGGCATTTCATGTCACTAAGCTTTACTCAAAAGCATGGGGGGATTTCTAAAAACGACTTGCAGAGATTTGAAATCAAAGTCCTTTTTGGGTCTTCAATGTAAAGCATTTTCTTGAATTTTTGGTGTTTTAACATAATAATTGTTCAACATACATCAGAGAATGAGTAAAATATTGTACAAGATAATATTTGATGTAAAGCAAACAGCCAAAAGTATGAAAGCAAAAATGTAATGTTTGCCGCGGAGGATTTGAAGTTTCCAATGGTTTTGTCTCTTTAGGCCTCCAATAGTAAGCTGACCAGAACAAGATGCTTTCTTCCCATTAAGCAGGCAAAGGTTCCTTCATGACTGTATAGTTGCAAAATCACAAATCAAAATGAAAAAAAAAAAGAACAGTAACCGATTAGAGAGAGAGAGAGAGGGAGGAAGGGAGAGACCTTTTCTTCTAGCAGATACCCTGGCCGAGGCATCATGACCATCATCGGCAACCACCTCGGAAGCAACCGATGTTTTTGTTGGTACATCAGGAAGGTCCAACTCCTCTTCAGGAGATGGCACCATTGTAGGAACTTCTGGCATATCTTGAAGAGTGATCTGGCAGAAAGAGAGAAAGTTAGTCCCTTGGACAAGAGCAACGACTGCATTAGAAAAGGGGAACTGCTGATTCAAATTAAAAAAAATCAGGAAACACACTTAGACAAACATAATATTGGAGGCAGACAACAGATCAAGCTCCCAAGATACAAAACCATTACACCCGTGAAAAGAATTAACAGTTACGAAAATCTCTCATACATTTTGACATCTAAAGCTGCTAATCTCATCAGCGAAGATATATCAATTTGAATAGTTGCACTAGCGAATATTATAGCCCTTCAGCTAGCAGCAGAAGTTGCCAAAGAAGAAGCAAGCAAGATCCCTAAGCAATTTCCCAATCTGTAAATGGTTTGTGCAGTGAACGTTTGGTAGTACATTAAGTTACCGTGTAGTTTCCTGTTGCTCTTTTCAGTCTGTGTAATGCACAACAAAAGGACGTATTGATAAGTATAGATATTCCGAAATCCATCTCAATGGGGAGATAAAGAGAGGGCTGGGGGTTGCCCAGTCATGTTCCCCTCCAGAAATGAGCGTTTCAAATTCTCTTACCATTGACATACAGAAGGAAAAAAGGGGGCTCTATCTAATTGTGTATAATGTTCCACATTTTCTTGTTCATGGGATTACTTTTTGCTAGATGCAGCACCCAAGGAGACGCAGGCAAGAAAATTTGCTCTGGCAATCCAAAGAATGGGGATCTGCACATTGGCAGATCAATAGATACCCAAGCAAATAAGCACCATCTATACACCAAATCATATGCAGTACTGGAATGCAATGTCCTCCTAATTTTATTAGGTTCACTGGCGATATGGTTCACAGGTTGTCAAGTATCCCAGAGAGCAGAAAATCACGAACTCCAGAAACTTTAAATGATTAGAATAAGAAATAAAATCTTCCAATTTTATATACTTGTTGAAGAACTCATTCAAAATGGCACTGATAATATCAACTAAACATTTATACAGAAAATGATGCATAATTCACTTTAAATCACTCTTAATTGGTTGATACCAACTGTCCAATTTTATATACTTGCTGAAGAACTCAT
>JABCMJ010012645.1:0-15330 GCA_014822125.1 Arbutus unedo | reverse complement strand
ATATATATATATATATATATATATATATAGTTTGTACAATAAGGAATGCTAGTGCTTTTACTAAAATCTCAGAGAAGGTCTCTTTATTAGCTAAAAACCTCAGGGGAGGTCATTGCATCTTGCCTCACACACATACGAGCGAGCGCGCACACACACACACCCCAAATTAATTGGTTAGATCTAAAAAAAGAACATCATCTTCATATGATCCCACTCGAAATCTCCATATACGTATGGATACCTAGACTTCCATCCGCCAATTTGATTCTCCATGGGGACCACAGAGTGATCATATATAATATAACTTTTCAATAGAAGGGCTCATAAGCGAATTGCTTTCGAAACCTCTCGGATTGCCCATTCGTAAAATAAGGTGTGGGAATTCATTGTATCCGTAGAGGAGGCTCATCCATGATTAGGAATTGAAATGTAGGTACTTGATTGGATGCCCCTCAATATATGCGCGCGCACGCGCACACACACACATATCAAAAGTTGGAGGCCCTATTCCTGTGCCTAAAACTAGGGGCCCTAGATGGGATGACCTGGTCGGCTTATGCCTACGATCGTCCCTGTTTGCACTAAGATGTAGTCAAATGTTTTCGTCAACGAATGGTCGTATCACGTATCAGACATATCCTCTGTTTGGGTGTACTTGTTCTATCAATTAACATTTGTTGCACCTTATGTTGAGAACTGATTCCTTTTAAGGATAAAGTGGTCCACATACTTCATGGATACTATGTGTATGAAATAATTGTTGAAGATACTACATTATTGGAATTTGAAAACTTGGCACTACGATTTAGGGCATTATGGAGTCTCGAATCCAAATTAGACTTCTCTGATGGATATAATGAACGCTCTCGATTCTCCTGCAAAATACTCAATACTAAATGAGTGCTAATCAGTGTAGGATCTCCGGCGGACACTCCGACGATCAAGTTAGCTTTTAGGAAGAACGAAAACTTAAAAGTATAGTTTTAGTGTGAGCGTGCATGTACCTATAATAGGAATGACCATAGAATATTTATAGAGTAGGAACCCAACTGCCTACTGGAGCCTTCGGCCAAGGATATAGGATCGTGATTCAAGAGTCACGATGGTTGTGCCACGTGTCACACTTCTGTGTGAGTCAGACGGGCACGTCTGCACGTCTCGTAATCCTCTCCCCCACGTTCGTACATGTAGGGCGCACCCCTTATGTGGTGATGCCGAACATTACATGGCCGAGGATGGAAAAAGGACGACGACAAAAATCAAGCACGTAGGTGATGTGCTGCGAGAGAGTTGTCGAAGATAGGGGCCGCCCATAACGTCGTTCAGTATGTGAGCCGAAGAATTATTAGGTAGCTCTTGGGCTTAGCTTGACTTGGGCCAAGTGTAAGTAAGCCGAGATTGATCGTGGGCCCAAGGCCTACTATTGTCATGTACTCCGGCCCACTACAATAGCCCCTCAACTCCTTCGTATCAAAGCTGATATTGAGGGGTTGATTTTCTAAAAGCCGGACCTAAGCACGATCGATGTCGTAGGAAAGCACTCGACGGTTTTCACAGAGCGTTATCCCCAAAGATGCTACCATGTGGCACTCGATCCAATGGTCAGAGACGAAATGATTCATTTCCTATGTGCGATGCCTCATGTCTAGTGCTAATCGTTTTTTTTTGAAAAATAAGTCCCAGTATAAATAGGACGCTCCTAGGAGTGAGAACGTTCTTTTACGCCACATCTCATCCAACGCCCTTAATGTTCCTCTCGCTCTCTAAAAATTTGATTTATGATTTTCTTAGCGATCTGTCATTGTTTTCGAATTCTAGGTAAGCTTATGTTGTTGTGTCCTTAATGCTTGAGTATGGTTTCACTTTCTTTCTTTAGCTTGTTCTAGCTTTTAGTCGTTAGTTTGAAGTCGTCAACTAGGGTTGTCATTTCGACCCCATAATTTGGTTGAGCGTCAAGACATTTTGGCTGGAGACGACTTCTTTTAACCGGTCATTCCCTTGCCCGCCACTGAGTGCCTTGTGTCGGTGTCTATTTTATTGCACATTCCACTTTGAGACCTTGAGTTAGATTTGTCACCCCTGACTGACTCGCGACTGAGGGTGACCTCTACTTAGATACCGTACCTTAGAGATTTTTTAACACCCATGCACTTCTTAATAGGATGTCCGAGCCTGAAGTAGATTCAACACAGATGCTGTCCTCTAGTGCCGAAGAGCCTGGACCTAGTGGCTCGGTAGGGCTTCTAGGCATCGACGTGATGCCGAAGACCTCGGCTTCCCACTTGAGAAAGAATTGGTACTCCCATTTCTTTGATGATCCAGAGAGCCTAGCCGATTTTCGCCTCACCTACGACATCCCCGACAACGTATCTGTAGATTTAGTTTGATCGGGTGATAATCTCGTCACAGATGAGTTCCAAATCATACTCCCATTGATGGACATCATCGAGGGAGGGGTAAATTTCCTCTTCTATCCCTTTCTTCGGCAAGTGCTGAATACGCTCCAGTTGACTCCCTCCCAAGTCACGGCAAACTTTTATCGTACGGTCGTGGGAGTCATCAAACTGAAGGAAAGGTACCACATGGTCTTCAAGATCAAGGATCTGTTCGGCCTCTACTTTGTGAGTTAGAACAAGGTGGTGAGAAGGAAGTACCTCAATTGCCGAACCGGGTTGAGAAGGGTGATCACGGGGCTGCCGGACTCTGATAAGTATGTGAACGATTTCGTCGTCGTTAGGGAAGAATTTGAATTTTCCCTAGGCGAATATCGATCCCTAAGGTCATAGGGTATGCCAGTAAGAACCGTGAGATTATGTTTTCTTTTAATGTTCGGTCTTGTACCTTCATCTTATACTAATTCTGTTATCTGTCATAAGGAAAGAAGTCGTTGATTGACTGAGGAGCCGAACGTCGTGGACGAGGATCAACTGAGCTCTAGCTATTTGGAGGAGGTACAGAGACTACTCGATGCTACTCGGATACGTTGATCTGTACTGGTTGAAGTTCAAGTCCCCGGGAGACTCCAATAGTAGTAGTGAAAGTGCTGAGGGTGGAGGAGTACATCACGAACCCGACAATATAGTCGATCCAACAGTTCTGACATGTGCGAGCTCTCTACTTGTGGTTATAAGAGGTATTGATTCTTTGGACTTTTCCTCCGGCTATAGTTTGTCGGTTAGTGTCAATGATCAAGAGTTAAGGGACCTGTTTGTAGAGATCAACCAAATGCCGAGGAAAGCTCACGACGAAGTGATGCTAAAGCTAGCGGCAGACGCCGCCCTGACGCCGAAGACTGCAAGTTCGGCTGACCCTCAACGGAAGAGGAAGGGAGTCCGAGAGGGTGACTCAACTGCAAAGAAGTCCAGGGGGCAAAGGAAGATGTCCGACCGACGACTGTGGATGTAGCTCAGGGTAAGGAAGCCCCCCCCCCCCCCCCCCCCCATCCTTTACCGAAGACAACCCTAACCCAAGTTGATGTTGGGACGGTGGGGACGTTGATCCCTAATAAGTTCGTGCCGTAGTGCTTACTTTTCAGGCGGTCGTTGAACACTGATGACTCAATCGACGCTAATCTCCATGCCGCGCTATCTCTGGCTGAGGGTATGATACTTTCCAAGGATGCTGAAGCCTTGCCAAAGGGTCTAGATTCCTCATTCCTCAAGATGGCCCGTCTCATGGTGAAAGTATGGCTCATTACCTTCCCTTCCTGGTTTCTCGTATTTACTCAGTTATTTTTCTCATATTTTAGAAATGTGGTGTAGGCGACCCAACATTTGGCCCCGATGAAGGAGGGTCTCCTGCTGAAGGCGAACTAGATCCGGTGCTTGCGGGGGCTACATGAATAAGAGATGAAGGCCAAAAACTGGATGCGCGAGGAACGAAACACTGTCTGAGCCGCCCTATTTGAGGCCAAGGAGAAGGCTAAAGCTCTATCAGTTGCCCTCGAGGCCAAGGACAAGGGAATGGGGCAACGGGTTGATGAGGCCGGCTCGAAGGAGTACAATGATGGGTACGCTAAAGCCCTGGGGAAGTTCTTGAGGCAGATGGAGGGGATCAATGCACAGTTGGCCGGTCTCCTCAATGATGCCTTTAGGGTTAGTTGGCTTTGAGCACTGAAGGAAGCCCAGGTGCCGGAGGGGTCTTTTTGGTACGAGAAGATTCTTGCATATCAGGCGCCAACCATTTCTTTCGAGTCATCGAGCGATCCCCTAATCATACCTCTAACACCTGCTGAGGATCCAAGTTTACCGAGTGTTGGAGAAGTCGACCCACCGGCTCAACCATGAGCTCGGGCTTTGTAATAACTAGTTTATGCTTTATCAAACTATAGTCGGTTGGAACCGGCATTTCATTTCTATATGTTTTTGTTTTGTGATGGTTGTTGGCTAGTGCTGAAGCCGTATACTTGGCGTGAATTTTCGTTGTTTTTGAGATCTCACATAATGTGAATGTTTATTTTTGAAATATGGTAGTAGATTTACATATGGAATATGACATATTGCCGACTGTTTTAACTTGTAAATTTTTGTATTATACTTGTTACCCCCTTAGTCAGAGCCGAGCTGTGAGTTGGTGGCTGGGCTATAACTTAGTGGTAGGTAGAGTGTGGAATCATGAGTGCACATGAGTGATGAACCATGCATAACCCTTAGAGGTTGGTACTATGCCGAGCAAAAATATTTGGAGAAATTTTTAAAGAATTTCATATGTAGGTAACCAAACTTAGGTTGGTGTGTAATGTTCGACAGTTTGACTGTGTAAAAACGAAATGAGGAAAATCTTCTCAATAGATGAAATGTTGAAATAATAGAGGGTCTGAGGTCGTACAATGAAAAAGAAATCGACATCAATGGAGGTCCCTGAGCCGCACAATCTAGAATAAAAATTTAAACAAATAAAGGAGAGCCTTTAACCGGACATCGAAAAAATGAAGAAAGTAAAAAGAACTCTCAGAGGGCCCTTGGCCATGCTATCTAGTGATAATATTTTTTCAGATTCTGGGCGTTCCATGACCAGGGGACGGGAGTGCCGTCCAGGTCTTCCAATTTGTAGGAGTCGACCTCAGCTATCTTGATCACTCGGTAGGGACCCTCCCAATTAGGACCGAGCTTATTTGTCCGTTTCACTCCGACCACCTTTTTGAGGACAAGATCGTTGGGTTTGAATGGCCTGGACCAAACCTTCTTGTCATAGCTTTAGGATATCTCCTGTTGGTATGCCGTGATCTGAGTCCGAGCGGATTCCCTTTGCTCTTCGGCCAAGTCCAAAGCGGCTGATATTGATTTGCCGTTGGTTTTCGCATCGAAACCTTTGATTTGCATGGTGGGGAGTCCAAATTCAAGGGGAATAATGGCTTCCATGCCGAAGGCCAATGAGAATGGCGTTCGGCCAGTTGATCATCAGGGAGTTGTTCGGTAGGCCCACAGGATGCTGTAGAGTTTATCGGCCCATCTGCCTTTGGTGGCTAGTAACCGTTTCATGATCTCGCCGAGCACAACTTTGTTCGAGACTTCGGCTTGTCCGTTGCATTGGGGGTAGGAGGGGGTTGAATGAAAAAATCGTATCCTGTGCTCGGCGCATAAATTGATAAATAGGTCCTTTACGAACTGTGTGCCATTGTCGGAGATGAATGCGTAGGGAATAAGCCAGACAAACCGCTTGACGTCCTTGTCTTCGATTATGACTAGGGGCTAGGCCTCAACCCACTTTGTGAAGTAATTAGTAGCCGTAATGAGAAATTTGAAGCCGCCAAGTGCCACGGGAAATTTTTCCACAATATCCAGCCCCCCCATTGTGTGAATAGCCAAGGACTGGATAGGAGGTTGAGTTGTTCGGCTTGCTGATGGAGGAGTGGGGAGAACCGCTGACATTGGTCACACTTTTTGAGGAATTGATCGGCTTCCTTCTTTATGTTGGGCCACCAATAACCTTGAGTGAGACCTCTGTGTATCAACGATCTCCCTCTCGAGTGGTAACCATAGTTGTCAGAGTGCAATTCATGGAGTACGACACCCGTCTGTTCCAGGTGCACACAGAGAAGATAGGGTGCCGAGTACAAGTGGGTGTTGTTGACGGGCTGAGTTCCCAACCGTCTATGAACTGAGACTCGCCGAGCTCGGCGATCTTCACTTGAGCAATGTTCTAGAGGAGGAGAGCGGACCCGTTCTCAACCTCGCGTCTCGTCGTACCTTTCTGCTTCGGCATTGACTCCTA
Organism: Arbutus unedo; assembly: GCA_014822125.1. Lineage (NCBI taxonomy): Eukaryota > Viridiplantae > Streptophyta > Magnoliopsida > Ericales > Ericaceae > Arbutus > Arbutus unedo. Next base: position 9,117 of record JABCMJ010012645.1, on the reverse strand, counting down.
GACGCTCAAAAGCCGGGCGCTTCTGTTGTTCCCTTCACTCGGGTGAGTGTGTTCGGTGGCGCCTGTATCGCCGAGCTTAAGATGCTTTGCCATTCTGGTGGGGTCTTATCGCAACTTTGATTTGTGTCACCTCTTCCCTGACCAGTTGGAGGAGCTGGTCCTTCTCTACTAACCGAGTTTCCAAGCATTTGAAGTACGCCCTATCCCTGAACTCGGCAGGAACTTCTACGGGTGGAAGGGGAGGAAGGATTGGCAAAGTTGTTGGGTCAGTCCCGTTGGCACCCATTGCCACATTCCTAGTCCAAGTAGATTCAATCTGATCATTTTTATGAGTTGGAGTTTTCGCCATGAGGTTGAGTTTGAAAGAGTTTAGTGAAAGTGAGAGTGAGGGTTTGGGATGAGAAGTCGAGTGGATCTCCCACTGTGGTCGCCAAATTGTGGAGTCTTGAATTCGAATTAGACTTCTCTGATGGATATAATGAACCCTCTCGATTCTCCTGCAAAATACTCAATACTAAATTAGTGCTGACCGGAGTGAGATCTTCCGCGGGCACTCTGGCAATTAAGTTAGCTTTTAGGAAGAACAAAAGCAACTTGAAAGTATAGTTTTAGCTTGAGCGTGTGCATACCTATAATAGGAGTGCCCATGGAATATTTATAGAGTAGGAATCCAACCGACTACCGAAGGCTTCGGCCAAGGATATAGGATCGTGGTTTGAGAGTCACAGTGATCCTGCCACGTGTTCCACTTCCGTGTGAGTTGGACAGGCATGTCCCATAATCCTCTCCCCCACGTTTGTACATGTAGGGCGCACGCTTTACGTGATGATGCCAAACATTACATGGCCAAGGATGGAAACAGGACAAAGACAAAAACCAAGCGCGTAAGTGATGTGCTGCGAGAGAGTTGTCGAAGATAGGGTCTGCCCGTTAGGTCGTTCGGTATGTGAGCCGAAGAACTATTAGGTAGCACTTGGGCTTAGCCCATGGGCCCAAGACCTACTATTGTGTATACTCCGGCCCACTACATGCATTGTTCTTACTTCCTCACTCTAATGCATGATTTCTCCATTTTTATATTAGATAGGTTTGAACTGACTTATTTTCTAATAAAAATTGTCCATATCACGATTTTTGTATAGAATTTCATCAATATTTTTGCACCACTATTTGTCTTGATAAAATAAATTAGAAAAGTATGAAAATACAAATTGAAATTGAAAATGTCTAGATATGACGTCATTAAAAAAAAAAAGTGAACTCTCATTTTCAACTTTTTTTGCTTTTTTGCATTTTAAATTCTTTCTCCAAGATAAATAATTAATTTAAAAAATTAACATAAATATAATAATAATACTAAAATATTTAAGCCAAAACTATTTCATTGCCTCCTCTGTCTCTCTCAATAATTGCAATATCACATCTTTAATAAAACAATGCGAACTTATTGTGTGTTGAAGGGTCAGCCATCGAGGGAACCCCTTCCAGCCCGGCAAGTCCTGCAGCGGTGCGGTACGGACTTAAAGGTTGTCATACAGTGGTATGTCGTGCAGGTGTTCGACAGAATTCCTAATCCACCTTTTATTCTCTCTTCGATCTTTTCAACTTTCAAGTTTCAAACCCATAGAAGCATTAATAATTGTTTAACCACAGTTTCCACCCTCGATAATTGCATAATATATAGAATTCTGCCGCCCCCAAGTACTCAATCGAAAATCAACGCAAGTGGTTGATTTCTCTCTCTCTCTCTCTCTCTCTCTCCCTCTCTCTCTCTAAAGCAAGGTTTAACCACAGTTTCCACCCTCGATAATTGCATAATATATAGAATTCTACCACCCCCAAGTACTCAATCGAAAATCAACGCAAGTGGTTGATTTCTCTCTCTCTCTCTCTCTCTCTCTAAAGCAAGGTACTAACAAATTTGAGGAGCTGGATCCTCCTTACGTTTTGGACTGAAGGGCCCAATTCTGGCCTATTTTGAAGTCTTTCACCGTCCACTAATGATTCAAAAAATTGAGCTAACCGGTTATCGACTTATAAGAGAGATTCATCCCAACTTATTTTATCAATTTATCTCTAAAATAAATGTATTCTAAAATCATATCAACAGCCATATGATTTTTGACGTGGTTGATGCGTTCAACACTAAGTACAAATATTTCAAAACTAGTCGTGTGCGCGTATCGAATATTTCTTGAATATCAATATGTATCGGTTATACCAAATAAGGATCTAATATTAAAATTAAATTATTTAATTTCGGATACGCAATAGCTATTCTGAGGATACAACTAGATACACTTTTGGGATATGACATAGAAATGAAATTTTTAGAAAATACAAAATAAATATGAGGGGGCCAATCGTAATAACATGTATGTATGTATGTAAATACACATCACCTTGTTTAGAGTACTACATGAGTAAAAAAGAACCTAAACACCTTATAGGGCCTACACCATATGCTTCTTGACTTCTTTAGGGATTGAAAGAATTACAAAACAAATCTCCTAAAAATTAGGTAAATGATAGTATACTAAATAGATTAAGAAAAACAGATCTTCCAAATAGGATTCTTACGCAAACCCCTTACTCTCGATAATAACAGTGAGTACCGGTAGTTTTAGGTACTGTCCAAAAAAGTCCCCTCCTTTTTATTGAGGTACTAACTCAACAAAACCCATGTTATGTAGACCACTAGATTCATAGAGTTCGGAATGTTTTTTAAACGTTAAAACAACATCGTTTTTACGCATAACATATCTTACTGTGTGTTCTGAGTCCTCATTTCGCCTTTCACCATCATGATATGGTATTTCCCAAAACTGTTAAAATGGGTGCTGAAACAGGAAACGTTATTTTCACGCGTCGGTAATACCACATCAGTGGAGTACTACTAAACCATGAGAGAGATATAAACTTGAAAAAGAAAGTAATGTCTCTTGAGAAAATGACCCTTAATCTGTATCTATGTATGTATATTTACGTGTGTATATATATATATATATATATATATATATTATATTATTGTTGCATTTCGACACATGTTTAAATGTAGATATGGGTGTCTGTAAAATTGGGTCAAATATGAGAGAGTAATTAATTAGATGCAAAAATATAAAGGGGGGTGGGAATGAGTTGTGAACGTGCATTATTGTGGGTAGGTGTCCTACGCGCCAAAGGAAAAACGGCGAGGGATTTGATTGGTGCGTTTCCATATATACTCTTAACCTTGAAACGAATATTCAACGGCTAGTTGGGTAGCACAATAACAAGTCCCAAAAGTCTTTAAATGATCATAAAAAAGAGATGACTTTTGATGATTGTTGCGTTTCGTCAGCTCAAAGGCACCCACTGGGATTTTTTATACCATTTTTGTATTATATTAACCATCTTTCAAATGTCTATATGGCGAGTTCACATCACCAACCAACCCGTGAAGACAGAGGAGAGAGAGAGAGATAGAGAGAGAGAGAGAGAGAGAAAGGGATAGCTTTATTGAGTGAGAAATATTCAGCCCGGATGGTATTAAAAGCTCCAAGTTGATGTACAATCTCCTAAAAACTTGGGGTTTGGAAAAAAGAAAAGTTCAGACCATAACTCACGGGTACGCTTTCATTCGTACTTCGTTCTCTTTTCCCTCTCTCCTCTCTCATGGTGTTTCTTTAATTTCAGGGTTCTCCACTTAGCTACTCATGGAAATCTCACACACCAGGGGCATAGCAGATTTCGTAAGACTATTCTGCATACACTAAATTTATCATCTTTTTGTTTAATTTCGTATAAAAATCATGTGCCAAACTCAAGATGATTATGATGATGGTTCTAATTAAATAGGTCTGAGGCTCGAGACCTAGTTTTGTCATCTTATCAACATATAGGGTTTCTATTCCGAAACGGGGTGTAATTCGTTTTTATCAATATAATTTGCTTTTGTCGATAGAAAAAAAAAAACTTAATAGCATATAAAAATCACATGCCACTACTATAGAAGTATCATCATATGTGGGTATTTTATCAATATAATTTTCATGCAATATTTGAGTTTCAAGAAAATCTACATTATATGCAGGGAATGGATGATCCAAACTTCATTCATCAATGGCCATTCAACTCACTTGATGAGTTCAGCACAGTTTCTGCAGCAGATTCCTTTGAAAATAATTTACATCCCTCTTTCGCCCACCAAGTATATGATCTTAAACCTTCACCGGAAACGCCTCATACCGGTACCAATAGGCCCTTCAAAATACAAAAGACTAACAGTTGGGATTCCTCTAAAACCGATCTCGGATCAAACCCACAAGCCAATTCTTCTCCCAGCATAGTTTCTTTTGCCAATTCAAATTATGCAAATCAATTCGGAATCATAAAGCCTAAAGAGGATACAGCTCAAGCTTCATTTGGCAACCAAAATTACATGTTTAAGGCTTGTCAAGGTGCTAAGAGGATTAGCACAAACATTAGATCTTCTAGCAATCAAGATCACATTATGGCTGAGAGAAAGAGGAGAGAGAAGCTCAGTCAGAGGTTCATTGCTTTATCTGCTGTAATCCCTGGCCTAAAGAAGGTATTGATTTCTCGTTTTCGCGGGTGTCTGCTTTATTAAAATCAAGTTTCAGAACCATGTGGATTCACAGTGATTCATAGCAGCCCATTCGGATTTAGGGGAAAAAAAATAAGAAATGTGAATCAAATCATTTGTTTAGGTGAATAAAAGAGGTGAAAAATATTGAGAAAGGAAGAAAAAGGGTGGGGGTATATACAACTGGTAGTAAGGGTATGCGCAAATACAAGGCACTAACTCAACAATACCTTTCTTGTTAACGGGTTGCAAGAGTATCTTGTAACCATTTAAGTTTATAGGATTGTATGTTTCTAGGTTAGGTCCTGTTGTAGTAAGTCCCATTCGGTTTTTCATGGAAAAATCGCGTGCCTCCTTTCTTGTGCGCATGATTTCTTGTAGTAAGTTTTCTTTTATTAATCAGTTTACACATATCTCGACTACTGACCAACCCAACCTATTTTGTACGGTAGTTAAAATTGTTAACTCGGTATTATCTTCATTAGTATCCAGTTGCGGTAGATCAATATTGATCATAGCATTGCGTATATGAGATTGTGGTAGACACATTTTTTTTTTAAGACAGGGAATTTCTGTTCTGACTTTATTACCCTTTTCACCTTTTGTTATCAGGTGGACAAGGCTTCTGTTCTTGGAGATGCTATAAAGTACTTGAAACAACTCCAAGAGAAGGTTAAGACACTCGAAGAACAGGCAAGGAAGAAATCGATAGAATCAGTTGTGTTTGTGAGGAAATATGAGCTTTATGCCGATGGGGAAATTTCTTCTTCCGGTAAGAATTTCTCTGGTGGCCCATACGATGAGCCTCTCCCGGAGATCGAAGCAAGATTTTGTGACAAAAATGTTCTCATAAGGATCCATTGTGAGAGAACAAAAGGAGTTGTTGAAAAAACAGTTGCTGAAATTGAGAAACTTCATCTATCCATCATCAATAGCAGTGTCATGTCCTTTGGAAGTTCTGCCCTAGATATAACCATTGTGGCTCAGGTATTCACTTTTTCTTAAATTTATAAAGGCTCATTGTTTTTTGCTGTCAATTTTATTTTTCCTTGGCATAAGGATTTATTAATTAATCTTCGAAGTAGTTACAAAGATTAAAGGGACTCTTAATAACATGGCATCATGAGGGGATCAATCTTACGATTCGGGGAAAATAGATAAAATAAACAAAACAACATGCCACACGCTTTTTATTAGTGTTTTGTGTGGTATTGACGTATCTATGTCTTAGATCAAAATCTTAAAATTTGGTGAAAAACCCAAGTGAAAATTTCATCTTAGAATCTTTGTTTTGTGCCCATTGAAACCAATCTCACATTTTTGCAGATGGATGCAGAATTCGCCATTTCAATGAAGGATCTTGTGAAGAACCTACATGCAGCTCTTAAGCTCTTCGTATGAAAGAAATCCAAAGTGTCTCTCGTTTCCATTAGCTCGTCTTTTTTTTTTTTTTATAACTATTAGGTTTGATATATATATATATATATATATATATGCTTACTTTTGCCAGATTTCAGTAATGAGTGCCTGAAGTAATCCACCATTTTTAGACCATCTGCCTTGAAGCTTGTTTCCAATGAGGTTTATTTTGGAGGAGGGTTTTTTTTTCTGTCATTTTTTTCATGGTTGATTATATAGTTGACCATGTTAATGCACCCACCTATTGTAAAGTAATGACCTTATGGCTTGATTGAGCTTTTTTGGGAATTGGGGGGAGGTTGGAAAAATATTCAACTAAACCTTTTGTTCTTTCACTTTATCTTACCTTGAAAGTGGTTGAAAATAGGAAATGGTCTCTTTTTTTTTTTTGGTGGATAGACAAACAGGCCCTTGTTTGAGTGAAGTGTTTGGTCTGTATTTTAGAGGGCTCTAGATATTTTTTCTTTGGTCTCTTTGTCCTTGTAAGTTATAACTCATTTGCTTTGAAACAGTTATGTTGACAATAATGGAAGTACTTTCCTTCAAATAAATTTGCTGCTCATGACTTTGAATGGTTCTTCTTTTTTTATTTTTTGCCTTTTCCATAATGGATTTGGAGAGGTTGTGGTTCACTTTTCTGTAGTGCGTGTAGTGCAGATAGAATGCCGTAGTTTTTTTTTTTCTCGACAAAGAAAGATTTATTAATCTGAGTAAAAGATTATATTAAACGGACTTCAAGCAAATGCATTACTACGCCAACCAAAAATCCCAACTAGGTTGGCACTTAAGGAGACACAAATCTTAGGCAGCTTGAAGCCCTACAAACTACACTATTTTATCCACTTTGCATTCAAAACTAAATTATTTTGATACAATGGATTTTGATAATAATTCGCGTCAGAGGTCAAAACTGCATAGTTTCGACTTTTGAGGACAAAGTGGGCAAACCTATGGCGTTTTATCCGTACTACACAAGCACTATAGGAAAATGCATTACGGCTCCCCCAAATCGTTTGGTACCCAAACTAGTTTATACGTATTTTGATAAATTAATTATAAGCTCCTTTTGTAATATGCTATGCTGTCGCCCAATCAACCCAAGATGATGAATTTGAATAATGCTTTTTTTTTTGATATCTTGTTTTCGGGATGATCAATTTACGCAACAAACGTGTATCTTGACTAATTTATGGTGAACTCCTTACATGATGCCCACGGTTCCACTCGACCAATCCAATGGTGTGGCATCAACTAGACCAATCCAAGGGGTTGAATTTGAGTGATATTGATGTGATACTTAAACAAGTATGAGAAATCAGTATGTAAATCATCTTTTAGCTGTATATGTTATGGTTATACTGCTATGCAGAAGTTATTGGATTGTAATTTTCTATTTAATTTCAAATATAATTTTTGAGTGAACATGTGGGTATTAATTAGCTTTTAAATTAACTTAAATATGTTTGACAACAAGTGACAAATAGAAGAAAAAAGAATGACGACTGGGGGCTTTGCTTTTACACACACACATTGGTATTTATCTGTAAAATTAACTTGAACGTATTTCATAACAAGTGACAAATAGAAGAAAAAGGATATTGCGGTAGGCCAAATATGCAGCACAACAGGCTTTTGACTCAGAATCATGTTTAGCCCATCTGTGTTATAATTAGGCTCGAGTTAGGCCAAGCCCAATAATGAATTTATCGTTGTTCAGTTTAGAGATTCGACAAAACTGCCTGACGTGATTCAGTCAGTGCCAAGTGCACACAAAGTCAAGTTCAACAGAACTTCCACTCGATCGGCATTCTCTATCGGGACCAAGATCTCTCAAGTCGAGACCAAGATCTCTCAAGTCGCAACCTTTGGTCATATTGTTGAGGACTTTACGCTCAGCACGGTCACGCGGAAGCGTGCTTCCCATGTTGCTAGTAGTTGCCAAGGAAGACGTGGGGGAGAAATGGTTACAGTAGATGCGAACATGTTCGTCCGATCCGCACAGACTACGACACGTGGCAGAGTTACCGCAATTTGTGGCCCACGACAAGACATTCTCGACTGGAGTCTCGGGCAAGCTGTTGGGAATTCTCTCAATAAATATTTCAAGGGCACTCGAATCTTAAGTACACGCACATAAACTGATTAGAATTTTCAAGTTGATTTCACTCCCTCTCAAAAGCTAACTTGATTGTTATCAGAGTGCCCGCCGGAGACTCAATCCCCATCAGTAATGACCTAGTGTTTGAGTGTTTGAGTTACCGCAATTGGTTAGTTATCGGAATTCAAGCGGAATGTTTCAAGTTTCTAGCGAAAAGTTTGAAAAGTGAATTCCAAACTCCACAGATATATAGGTATTTAGAAAATTAACTACATCATAACAAGTGATAAATAAAAGAAAAAAGAATGACCATTGGAACTTAGGTTATAAATATATACACATCTACATACACACACACACACATATAACAAGCTTAATTAAATTGACTTTGTTTGTGGTTACTATAATTCTAAAACTGACAGCTTGCCACAACGTGGCATCTTTGCTGTCCTTCGGCATAACTGGAGGACTCATCTAATTCTAACTTCCAAAACATTATAAAAAGGAGCTGCATATACCTTAGTACCCCACAAAAGATTGTAATCTTTTTGGTTATTTGAATACTCCCTCTCTCTCTCTCTCTCTCTCTCTCTCTCTCTCCCTCTCTCTCTCTCCCTCTCTCCCTCTCACGCACACACACACACACATATGCGTGCGTGAGTTTACAGGACAAGATTACCTTATCTTTTTGCTAAAATTTTAATAGAGTTCAGTGAGATTCTTCTTTAAAAAAATCAAATGAAAAGAGAAATCACCGAGTTCAGGGAGATTCTTCTAAGAAAAATCAAATAAAAATAGCAACAAACAAATGATTATTTTGTAAAATATTCGTTGCTTTCTAAATGCAATAATTGAAAGGCGAAAATTAAGTGTTCAAAAATTGAACGTTGATTTTTAAAAGGAAAAATGCTTATTTAATAAAGTTTAAGAGCTGAAGTTTTTTTGTACAAAGTTAATTATATACATAGATCAAATAAAAAGACACATTAGTCTAAAAGAGTTTATGCTAGTGCGT
>JABCMJ010012644.1:0-27147 GCA_014822125.1 Arbutus unedo | reverse complement strand
CATAGACTACAAGTTTTCTTCACGAAACCAATGTGGGATTAACCCACTTATCTTATTCTAATATTCTAACAACTAGTATGTAAAAGATTTTAAAATGTGAAAAGAGATCACAAAACAATATAAGAAAATAACTTGAATGACTGCATATAGTGCTTGAAGAACTTTAATACAAGCCGCGAGTCTTGAGTTCAAGTCTTACCATGCTACCGACAGTTAGAAACTAAAAAAAAAACCACGGAGTTTATCCCAGTCAATACCAAATCCTTAGTTGTCAACTCGTAAATTGAATCAAGAATAAAAAATGTCCTTCTAAAAATTGTGAATTGAATTGAATTGTGAATCGCTCCAATTCAGTCATGATTTCCAACAATCATTGAAAGTCATTTTATGTATGTAGATGATAAAATACATACAAAAACTAGGCACCAATCAATATAAAGTTTGTCTCAAACGATGAATTGATGATCGGGTGGTCTTATAGGCAAGGGGCTTGCAATAAAAATAGTTTGAAGTTACCCAATGCCATATAGTCGACACCCTCAAGAAGAAAGAAAGGGTAGTTGACAGCCTTGAAGAACAAAGGAAGGGTCAAAGCCGAATCCTTGTTTCTGTTGCTTGAAACCTCTGCCGACACCTAGGGTTTTCCCTCATAAAAAACTAGTAGCAATGGAAGATCAAAGAGTAATGCAAATAACAGCCTTAGGCTCTTACGCATCCATACACCCTCGGACATGGAAAAAAATAAGCCAATATTCAACTTTTTAGTATCGGGCCCACAAAACCCAACTAGAGATCCATTTTCTACAACTCTCCAACGAGAATCAATTTTCTTCGTATGTTCACCATGCAATTCATCACTTAGCACTCAATTCATGATGATTTGCAATTACAACTGCTGATTCACATCGACTGATGAGTGAAATGAATCGCACCAATTGATTCGAATTGCAAATCGCGATTGACTACTTGGTCCACATCTTTGAATGGGTAAAGAATTGAAAAAAGACTGAAAATCTCGAATGACACCTAGTGATTGACGCACTTTCTTACTAGGCATGACTACTGAATTCAAGTCTTACCCTGGTACCCAACTTTAAAAAAATGATTTCATCTCAAGCAATATAACATCTCAAATTGGTTAAAGAATCACTAACAGTGTTTTGCAACTTGTTTCTGAAAGTTCATTACTTGCAATGAAATAGACTATTTTCTAATGAGAGGCGCAAACCAATTAGTACGTAAAGAATGTGAGGTCATACCTAGAGAGTATTTGGCGTCACAACACAAGCTTATCGTCCTAGATAATTGCTTGGAATGTTCACTAAGAATGACGAAAGAGAGGAGAAATCCACGAACTAGATCATAGTATCCATGGTGGAGAGCTTTGAGTTGTTTAGAGACAGGATATCTAAAGAAGCAAGATCTAAATTGGAAGATATCAGTGAGAAATGTGGACTGCTTTATAAGCATATTGCAAGAAGTAATGGAGAGTTGACAGGGAAAGGTGCCGCCAAAAGAGCCCTGATGGTGAACTGAAGAGGCCAAAGCCATAGTAACAGTTACAAAGAATATTTTAAAAAGTAGCAGACATCTAGAAATGAAGATAGATTAGGAACTATAAACAAACCTGCAAGAGGCTAAGGAAGCCGTGAGGGAAGCTAAGACGAGATCATTTGAGAATTTCTGTCATAGGTTAGATAGTAAGTATGGGGTGAAGAATATCTATAAGCTAGCTAAATAGAAAAAAAACGAGATTTTCTCAAGTTAAGTGCAGAAAAGATTATGATTGTAGAGATTAGTAAAGGATGATGAGATTAAGGAAAGATGAAAGGATTACTTTAATAAACTATTGTATAAGAAGCATGAGGCGAACCTAAGTGAAGAGGGTTTGGGTGCTTCTAGTGGGAGTGAGAGTCAAGAATATATATTTAATCGCAGAGCACAAAAGTCTAAAGTGGTGAATATGCTAAGAAGAATGAAACCATGCAAGGCTTTAGGACCAAATGGCTTTCCCATTGAGGTATGGAAGAGTCTTGGTGACAATGGAGTATCATGCTTGACAAAACTGTTCAACAAGATTACTCTAACTAGAAAGATGGCTGATGAGTGGAGAGAGCTTATCTTAGGGCCTCTATAAAAGAATAAAGAGGATATTTCTAGTTGCGACAACTATAAGGTATTAAGTTGATGAGTCTTACAATGAAGTTGTGGAAAGAGTTACTGGACATCGCCTAAGGATGATGCAACGGTATCGAAGAATCAGTTTGGGTTTATACATGGTAGATCAACAATGGAAGCAATCTACATTTTAATGGGATCAAACCAAAAGTATAGAGAGAAAAAGAAGGGCATTCACGTGGTTTTCATAGTGTTAGAAAAAACACATGATAAAGTGCCTAGAGACGTTATATGGTGGGTCTTAGAGAGAACGAGTGTGACAGAAGTATACACTAATGTTATTACGAACATGTATGCAAGCAGTGTCACTAGTATTAGACCTCTTGTAGGAAAAACACGGAATTCCCAATCACGATAGGATTACACCAAGGGTTTACTTTGAGCCTTAACCTCTTTGCCTTAATTATGGATAAATGGACTAAACATATTCAAGGTGCTATCAAATGGTGTATATTGTTTGTGGATGATATTGTCTAGTAGATAAAACTGCAGAAACTTGGAGAGAAGCATTGTAGTCCAAGAATTTAGGATCAGTACAAGTAAAACGGAGTAGAATGTAAATTGAATGGTAGTCAAAGCACTAGACGTTAACAAATTGACCCTCCAAAACAGGGAATTACCAAGAAGCGCGAGTCTTATATATCTTGGCTCAATTGTTAGTAAGGATGAAAAGACTGCAGATGATGTAACACATAAGAGTACAAGTTGGGTGGATTAAGTGACAGAATGCTTTTAGGTATTGTGCAATAGCCAAATACCTGCAAAGTTGGAGAAATTCTACCGTACTACCATAAGGCTAGCTAGGTTATATGGTACGGAGTGCTTGGCTACTAAGAAACAACATGCGGATATGATGAGTATAAAGGAAAAATAAGAACGTTGAGATGAATGTGTCGTGAAACTTTTCGAGATAACATCAGAAAGGAAAACATTCAAGAATGCTAGGGGTAGCACCGATAGAAATAAAATGAGAGAAAATAGATTAAGGTAGTTCGGACATGTTTATTGTAGATCAGTCGATATGGTAGTTAGGAGTGATATGATTACGGCAGATAGTAGCAGTAAGGGGAGTAGACCAAAATCGACTTCAGAGGTAGAAATTCAAAAGGTTGTAGATTTTTCAGATATCATAAAACACAATGCCCTTAACAAAGCTCATTGGACAAACCAGATTACTATTGGAGACCCCAATTTATTCGAACTTAAGGCTCATTTGGTTAGGCTTGAGTAAATATATGCAAAGTTTCCTTTCAATAGGAGTGCATGTCGCATTTTCATAACGTCCTTCCTCCATGGAGAAAAAGTAGAAAGAATAGCAAACCGTAACATGTACAAAGTACCTATAAAATAGGAGAAATAATTTTATGTTTTCAATCCTGCAATTATGGTGGTTGTTTTGGCGCCTCAGTGCACTCAATGCACCTATTGCCTTTAATAACAAAGGGTAAATAGCAATGAGAAAATCATGACAACCGATCCTCGCGCACTACAATATTGCCATGTTGCCTGTCATGCGCAACAAATGCGCCATTTCTTTTAAAAAGGTCTTGTCACTAGATTTCCAAGTCCACCCAGTGTAGGACATTGATTTCACATTTGTCCTCCTTAATGGGCAATGTCATCCTCACGTCACCAAGTTTTCCCCCTGGTTGTGGAACCAAAAAGCCACAAAGCCCATCGTAGCACAAGGGTTGGCTCTAATATTGAATTTGTAACGACATGTCCCAGCCCAACACAATCTTGTCCGTTTTGCCAGTCAAGCGCAATGTACTTGGCCATCCAAGCAAGTCCACATGTGACTACCACATCACTGTGATTTTCAGCTTCATTGGAAAAAGGCCTTGTCTTGTATAGGTCAACATCCTCACTTATATAGCACTCAAATATCCACTTCCATAGTCCCACCTAAAGTGAGACACAGGATCTCACAAAAACAATGGCCCTGTTTGGTTGCTATTTTAACTAGTAGTTTCACATAACACAACCTAGAAATTATTGGGGGGAAAAAACCACTGTTTACATGCGTTATTACCATTAAGTGTAAATGCTTGTCGAGAACTTAAAAACAACTCTTCAATACTTTCTAAAAATGGGGATTTTGTTCAATTAAATTGTCAGGAAAAAAACACCAACCAAACTATAAATTACCTGTAAAATGCAACCAAACCAACCAACCAACCCATCAATGCAAACTGTGACTCTTGTATCCTTGGTTTGGAGAACAGTGACATACATTTTTGCTTTATTTGCTCAAGGTGATTAAAGGAGGGGGATCTCTATCCCCTTACCTTCTTATTCTCGTTGCAGGTGTTCTATCTAAATTGATTTCTAAGGCCAAGTCTTATGGTTGCCCCTGTACATCTCCAATGTACAATTGTTAAACTTATGATAAAATTTAACATTGGAAGTCCATTTTCAGCTCATCTTGAGCTTATTGTGATAGTTTGAAGTGTTTATCCTGTAGAACTCATTGAGAAAGAAACTGTGCATAATAAAGAGAAACAGAATTGTAATCATAAAGTAGAGGAGTGTAAAAATCATTTCATTTCATTTTTGTTGAATTTATTGCATTGCAATTTACTAGGCATAGTGTTGGCTGAGGACGATATGTTTTCACCTGAAACTCTAAGCTAACAAAAGCTGTATGAACCGACTATCTGTCTAGGAATGGGCTTTCTCCGTGAACATTTCTTCCTCTCGTAGGAGGAAAACCCAATGTTTGAACTTGAATTTTTGGAGAAGCTAGTCCCGAGCAATGAAACCTAAGCTTCAGCTGAACCAATTCAGCTGTTAAACCCGGCGGCAACTCCTCTTCCGCAGGCCGGTTGTCAGGGTAGGGGCTGGGAGTAGGTCTGCCAAAAGAGAAGGATCGCCCCCACCTCTCTTGGTTGGGCAAGTACGCAAGAACCATCGCCAGTTGTTGGACAACAACAAATTAGTGTTGGTCATGATCTCCTTCCTCTGACTATTCGCGTTAGTGACGACTTGCACCTAGGGTTAGTCTTGGTAGGCTCTTTTGTGGCCATTGGAGCTCTCATACATACACACCCACCCCAAAGCAAATAGAAATAATATACTTTCCCTGTAATTTCCCTCCTACATTCTCTCCCTTATTTTCGCTTATTTTCTCTTCCTTTCCACGACTTTCAAACAAAGCATAAATGTAGGAACTTAAATTTCACCAAAAACAAGAAGATGAAAAGCACTACCTTCAAGCCTTCGGGTACCTAACTTACGTTTTCTCTCCATTTCCTAAACTTCTCATCAATCCGATAAAGGGGAAAATACACACAGGCAGATCAATCTAAGATAGCGCACATACGTAGCATACATATTTACAAATGGAAACTAAAAGTAGTTGCAGAGATGTATATACCCCCAGAATTGTTCAATGGTGGAGAAGGTGTAGACGGGGCAAATGGAACTTCCCCAAGCAGCTTGTTTCGACTTGGCCGAGGGGTTGTCGAACCAGAAGGTCCACGAGTGCTCCAGCGGGTGAGGCTCAGCAATTACAGCCGTCGATTGGTTCGTGGATTCATCGTCGGTCACGATCTCTCCTTCCTCTGGCTCTTCGCCGTTGTCGGGGGATTGCGTCGTCGGGTTATTGTTTGTTGGTTCTGTTGATGCAGAATATTTCTCCACTGCCTCCACCATTTTTCTCCCTCTCTCTCCTCTCCCTCACTCTCTAATTGGGAACTGGTGCAGACATTATGTTTGGTTTTGTCTTACTTTTATCTCACCGTGTGTTCAACGGATGACACCGCTCCGGTTTGTGTCAAAAGAACTCGGAGCAAATCGGTAATTTTAGTTTGAGTTTTTCTAAATTAAAGTCAAAGCGGATTATTTTGGTTTAATTTTTCTGATTATGGTTTTGTCTCTGTCTGGTTTTGGTTTAATTGGATTTTGATTCAAAATTAAAAAAACTACTAAAAATTAAGAAATTTGTGTTAAATGGATCAATCTCAGATTGATTTTTATTTCAGAGATTTGGTTAGGCCTAAACCCAAGATTAAAAAAATTCTAAAAAATTAAAGCCCAATAAAATTGATATATAAATTTTTAAATTATATTAAGATTAAAGCCATTAAAAAATCAAAGTAAAAAAAAAACTAGCTTGAGATATAAAAAACATGTATGATCCTAGATTTTTTTTTAGGATTTAGTATAGTAACCGGTTCGGTTCGGGATTTGGTTCTCATGTGACTAAAACAAAAATCCAAAAACCAAACCGAATTTTTTTTAAAATCTCAAACCGACCGAACCAGACTAATTATATTGAAAAATCGAATCAAACCGTCGATCTAATTTGGTTTAATTTTTCGATTTAAACTTTCACCTTAGTGTTCATAGTCAAAATTCTAAAATAGATATATTCAATATAATAAGAAGAGGGGCCAATATGTTGTAGCGCTATAATACTGCATCGTTTTGAATTATTTTTCACATCTCTTGGATTACATTATAGTTTTCACTTTCCTTTTTGTCTTTAACAACTGCTCAAATATAATTGAATAAGTTTACTAACACATTATATTGTACATTTAATTGTACATAAGACATAACTCATATTTTAAGTCTAATGTATGAAAGCGGATCTTATTAATTTTGACTATGTCTACAAATTAATAGATTTTATGAATTGTGTAACGTGTCATATAAGTATAATGTACAATTAGATGTTGTGTTAGTTATATTTATAATTCTACCACTCCATAATGATTCTATAAATATCTTTTGTTCTTTTTAGTCTCATTCATCAATTTAATAAAAGGAACCATGCATGAAAAAATACCA
This sequence comes from Arbutus unedo, assembly GCA_014822125.1. Classification (NCBI taxonomy): domain Eukaryota; kingdom Viridiplantae; phylum Streptophyta; class Magnoliopsida; order Ericales; family Ericaceae; genus Arbutus; species Arbutus unedo. The sequence continues at coordinate 20,175 of JABCMJ010012644.1, read as the reverse complement.
ATAATACTGAAATATTGTTCAATCCAGCTATTTATAAATTACTATGTTATCTTTATTCAAAAAAATTTCACATTTGTTAATTTTTCGTCAATTATTTTTACGACTATAGATTTCTCATGACAAGAGTAATCTAAAAAGTAAAAAAATATTATCAAAAGCTTTAAATTATTTTTGTTTGATAATACTAAAATACAGGATTGCAAAATTTTGTGCATACCTCAATCTTAGAGAAAGGAAAAATATGTCTGCGTAATAATTTTTTTTAATATACAAATTGTGACTGAAACACTGTTACTAAGGATATTTTCAAATATATTACTCAAAAGAATCGGCTCAAGTCGTCTAAGTGAGTGGAATTGACAAAATTATGTCTCTATTATTTTTTTTATAATCGAGATATTTGATCAGTTTTGAGTATGTTTCACCTATTGACTACTAGTTCTTGGGGTTTTAAAATTAACAACCAGACAAACCTCCGATGACCTCAAAGTTATAATTGTCAAGATTCAACTTCAAAATGTCTAGATTTACTGTTCATCTTAATCAACACTTGGATAACTCCTTAGAATTATTATGTCTCTATTGTTACAAACATACAGTTCATTGGGAGATAATGAAATAGATCTAACCAAACACTGCGTGTCACCCTCTTATACGAGGGGAAAATAATATTTTATAATAATATATGTAATAAATAAATTGAATAAACAAAGCAAATCTTATTTATAAATTTGAATTTATTTTGAATCTAAATGAAATAAGATCTCCTCGTGAATTTATTTTGAATCTAATGTATAAATACAAAAATAATTTAAAATATATTTATTTTGAATTGTTTTTGTCTTTAGTGAAATTTTTAAAGTTTTTGACAAAAAAGTATTACTTTTTAAATTCCTCTCTCATTATAAATCAGTAATCGTAAAAATAATTAATGAAAAATTAACAAATATGAAAAAAATTTGAATACAGGTAAATTAATTAATTTTTAAAAATGTTGGATTGCACAATATTTCAGTATTATTGGCATTTCTTTATGCATCATTCTTTTTATTAAATTGATAAATGGGACCAAAAAGAATGAAAGATATCTGTATAATTATTCTTGAGTGGTAGAATTATGTTTGAGTAGTGGTCAAAGAGAATAAGGGAAACTAAAAATCAAAAAATAATTCAAAGACAGTGAAAAGTAGTTCAGAATGATACAATATTATAGCACTCACTGCAAGGCTGTCGCGTGGGGAAGCGTTGCAACATCCCCTGGTCCTAAGAAGAGGGAGCCAATAAAACAAGAGATTTGTTATAAAATAGTGAATAATTATTGGGAAATTGTTTGAGTATTTTTAAGAACGAGAATATCATATGCGTGATATTTATTTTTCATGATTGATAATGATGGGTATTTTTCTAAATAGAAGAAGATGTTGAATGAGATAAAATATGAATGAGGATCGAAAATATTGAAGGCGATAATATATAGATGAAGGTTGGGGTAAGTTAATTTTATCGCAAGAGGATAAGATAATATTCTCGATATCATATTCAGTGTGTAAAAAAATAAACAAATCACGGATATGTCAAACCCGAACAACTATATCTGGATATTTTCTATGACCCCTAACAAATAGGCTATAAGAAAGTTGGAGATCATGCTTTGAGAAGCATAGCAACCTGCTTTGCTCTTATTTTAAATTTTATTCTAAGGCTGAAAAATTGATTTAGATCATTTATATTGTTTAGTTTGTCAAGTTTTATTTTAGATGTGCAAAAAATTATACTGATCGGACATTGAAAGAAATATAGACAACGTTTGTCTTAAAAAAAACATGAAGGTTATTGTAATTGTGAGAATAAGCTAGGAGACAAACATCGTTCCCATCCCTGTCGATGTCCGAGAAGTGTTATTTTTTGTCGAGCGACCATAAACTCAACGAGCCAAGCAAAATGAACAATTTGAATTATTTTTCATACTTGAGATCAGAGTCAAAATTAAAGCACGCTAAAATTTGTTGTGTCTCAATCACAACAAGCCTAATGGGTCCATAAAAAATTTGTTGTGAGGAGACAACATGTCCCATAAAATTATATATGTTTTACGTTAACAAAACAACAAAACTGGAGAAATCCTGGACTATCATTGGGGAAAAATCCAAGGAAAATAGTGGATGAAGTGGAAAAATCTAAGGAGAATCCAAACCTAGAAACCTATCCTTAAAAGAACAATCTAGGCTGGCTAATTGGAAGAAAATGTTGCTTTCTAGAGCAAGAAGACTTGGCTAATTGGAAGAAAAGGCAGCTTTCTAGAGCAAGGAGACTTACACTGGTTAAATCTACACTTACCAACCTTCCCATCTACTACATGTCCATTTTCAAGATCCCTAAGGTTGTAGCAAAAGTTTTGCAAAAAATTTTGAGGAAATTTTTGTGGGACTCTAATGACAAGAAAAAGATCCACTTGGTGAGCTGGCAAAATGGGACAAAAGACAAGACATATGGTGGACTAGAGGCCAAAAAGTTGAATGAATTCAATCAAGCACTCATAACAAAATGGTGGTGGAGATATAATAGGGAGAAGCAAGCTCCATAGTCAAAGGTGGTTTGAAAAAAGTATAGGTTGCAAGAGGATGAATGGTTTCCTACTCTACTTTTCTTCGGGAAAACATCTACGATTTGACATGACATTTGGTTAATGGGATGAACCAACGTCACCTTAAACAGAATAATTCAAGATGACTTTGTGATTAGTGCAATCAGGAAATCAAACCAAATTTTTACTCAAACTTGGTTGGGCCAAGAAGCACTCAAAGTTGTACATCCTAAACTCTACCAAGCATCATCATAAAAGCACTTTAAGGTTTTTGAAGTGGTAAGAGTAGGAAATAACCAAAGATGGGAGGCTCACATTTAGAAGAAATATCTTTTTGTAGAAAGGGGACCTGTTAATAGAACTTCAATAAAATTTGAATGATGTGGAAATCACAAAGACATGGGCTAATCAACTGGGCTAGAAATAGAATAAGGACAACTTATTCAATGTCAAACTAGTGTATCTTGAACTAAATGCTACAGGGGGCCCCAGTTATAACCCTCACAAAATCATCCATATTTGCTTGTCAAGGTGCAACTACACTACCCCTGTCTTTACCTTGACCTCGATGCAGTGGCATGATTCTACAACACAATAGATTCACAGCAAACTCATCAATACCAAGTAAGTGAGTAAGCATGTAATCAGAAGTTTTCACAAGAATATTATCCAATTTTCTAATTAATTTTTCTGGATTTCGAGCTAGAAGGCACAATGATCAAGCATCTCTTTTAACCAGAGATCAATCATCTCTTCTAATAAGAATTCACGACTAGTTGCATGAACTTCTAAAGACAAGATATGACATCCTCGGAGCATAACTCCACATAATGCATATAATCACCTAGGGCCATATCTCATAGACTCTAGATATTCGAACCTAATGGTCTAGTACTTAGCTTTTTACATCCCAAAGTCCAAGGTGTGAATTACGCGAAAATAAAATTTAAAACCATCCACACAAATTGATATCCAACTTAATTCCAGTTATTACACTACGTCCAAGAAATAAATCTCTTATCAAATCCAGGCCCACAATGCCCAATAAAACAAATCCAAACAAAAATAAAGTCTTAAACTTTCTAACATTAGGCCAACAATTGTCAAGACTCTAACCCCTTGAATCTCCAGTATCCCTTGAGAAATCGTTATCCACAAAAATATATGCCAACGCTCTTATAGTATAACATGTTAAGAAACTAATTAAAGAAGTTTAGATTCTATCTAGTATCAAAGCATATAGGTATTCATTGTGTACAAGAGTATACATTTTACAAATGTTGCACCTTACAATTATACAATTGAAAACCAGATGCAACTCATAAGACCTCATTCGCAACCAGCAACCAATGCAACATATGTTGAAATCTACGTCAAGTTCCACCATTATAGACACCAGTCATATTTTACGGACGTTGACCTACAAAATTACACAGACACCTGTCCAGGATAACTACGACACGACACGTGATCATGCATATATACCAACATCAGACACAGATCATGCACATGAACCACATTTTTCAATAACCATCACTCATGCCCACAACAGTATAGTCCTATCACTAGCAAAGGTATAAATATATGTCTTTCTATCGGTTAGAAAACACCAATTTTTTAGTAGAAAACAACACTTTTTATTTTGAGATAAGGTTCTACCAGTCAAAGTCTACTTCTACTGGTCCAAAATGCTACTAAAATATTTTTCAAAACAAATTTTGTCAGTAGATAGTACACCTTTTATTGGTGAAAAAATGTTATTCGAATAAACTTCACAAAACTTCTACAGTAGAAAGTATTTTACCAAAAGTCTATCGATACAAAATCTAATTCTACCGATAGAAAGTATTTTACAAGAAAAACTGTTGTAAATCAACTAGAACTTGAATCAACCCTTAACTTATTTATACACTAATGGAATACGAAGGGATGTGCGGGAAATGAAGCGGCTCAAAATAGGGACCATCCAATGATTGCCACGTGGGACGATCCTATAAGCAATCAATGTCCCTGAGATGGCACGTGCAAAGATGAAATGACGGCTGACACATAGCTAATCAAAGGATGACGCGTGTTTGACATGTTACAACTTTATCAATTCGGCCAGTATGTGTCAATCAACCGTCAACCGAGCCAACGCTTGATTGAGGGGCCATTATAGTGGGCCGAATTGTTAGGTCATCCATGTTCGAGACAATGGACCGAGCGTACAGATCAAATCAAAAGCATGATGGGCCACGTTAGTTAAATAGAACTCGCATCCAAAACAAGTGGCCACGCTGTATTGGCTGACCTACCACTCGGAAAGGCAGTCAAAATATTCCAAAATCAACAAGTATCTGAATAGAAAAGTACGAGATTTGGCGAGATATTCTTGTTAGAAAACTTATCATGCAGCAAAGGAACGACCATATTTGGCAACACGCAAAGAGGGAAAGATCCCAAGTTATTTTGTTACCAAGCTAAGGCACTCATTGGCTTATAAATCGGGGATTATAACCTAAAATTAGTTATACTGTCAATTACTATGTTATTATTATTACGCTTTGATCCTGCAAATTCTAACTTTAGCATCGGAGTGCCATCATATTGGAAACGATCCGTTGACACTAATTGGTTGTTCCCTTCGCAGACAATGAGGGCAATCTAAATCAGGGAGGTGAATCAGATTAGGATTGACGAATCATCACAACGCCACATTTGACATAACATTTGTTTTTCTAACTTTTTCTCACGTCAATACTTACTTAACCATCGGATGTCATTCTGATTATTGGTTAGAGTGTCTCTAACTAGTTGTTGTGCAGATAGAGCTTATGAGTAAAGAAATAGGTGAAGCGAATCCGAGATGACATTCTTCAATTCCAATATGACTCATAGAGGAGTCATACAAATTTATACTCTACAATATAATATACTAAATACGTATAGTTCATGTAACGTCCAGATTTCTCGGAATATTAAAGAACTTATTTTACTCAATTTTAATAAAAGACAAGAATTAAAATGAAATACCCTTAACCATTAATTAATTAAAATTAAAACCAAGTTTTCAAAATGTGTAACTAAAAATGACCAAATTACCCCTTGGAGTTTACATTTATTTCATAACATTAAAATACTAAAATATCATAGCGACAATCTTGGGGTATGACATCCAGGTGAACAACTCCTCTCCATCGACTCCCGACACTTCTTGTGCTGGTGGCTTCTCCGTCTGCACATCTCCATCTGGAATGAAATGCCAAAGAAAAAGAAGTTGCACCGACGAGTAATGAAACTCAATAAATAAAGTTACCCAAAAAATCAAACCCACAAGTGATACAACATGTAACAAGTATAAACACTAAGCAATTAAAATATCAAACAGGGAATATGACATAAATAATTCGTAACATGCGTAAGTATAACAACTTGGTAAATTTTATTAAGTTCTCTTATGTTTCAAGGTATGCCGTAAGGAATACCGTATCCTCCCTTAGATACTAGCATAAGGCCCGTAGTTAGCATTGACCAGTCCTTATCTACCAAAGGTCATATTCGAATCATAACCCAATAAGGAAAGAACCCACTATCGTTCTCTCAAATCAATACCGACCTCACCCTATCTAGATCCTGTGTACATAACGTCACCAGGTTCACTCACAATGTATTTTAGTCACTTCTTCTTATCGACTCAAAGACGCGCAGTACACTAGCCGTCATTCCTTTGGAGTTTGGAGCTGCCATCGCAGGTATCCTTGAAGTCACCCTTTATCATCTCCAACTCCTCCTAGTAGGGGCCCTTAATTAATTTATCATCCATTAACTCAAATCACAACTACATGCCACACCAAGCCAACCACACTATGTTATCAATTTTCATTAAATTTTTCTCATAAGTTTCTACAATGTCCTCTACTTATAACGAACACCCAGTACCATCTATTGTTTTATTCAGGTACCGTTCGAACTAGTGTCACTAACGTGAATATAAGTTTTCCCATTAAACCCCAATTACACATGTCAAGTCCGAGATCTATAAACTCTACGAACACCAAAGGGTTTTAGCATCATCTATCCATAAACCTCGGCCAGCATAATGGCTGAATCTGAAATCACCACCACCAACAATAATCTCCTCAACAATCACATCACAAGTACACAATGTCTTATATATCCACAACACATAAACATGCTTAACCTTCATGGATTAACAATAACAATTCCATGTACATATCGTCCATAAGTGGATACATGTGCAATGTGTGTGAGTCCATAAATAGTACTTTAAATATCTATAAAATAGAGTCTAGAAGCATAAAACATGATCTGGAACTACTCTGTACATTCTGTCAAAACTGTCTATTTTTCAACAGATCGCTCGAGCGGCCTATAGCTCGCTCGAGCGAGTTACTGAATATGGGCTCTGGATAATTGGATCACTGGTTAGAATTTGACAAAATTCAAGAGATCACTCGAGTGGCCTAGAGGTTGCTCGAGCAAGTCTTCATTTTTTTCAGATTTTGGGTTAAGAATTTATGCAAAACATGACTCGAACAAACAGCTTATAGTTCATACGGAAACATGATTACCACTAATTAATTACTAGATTCAGTAGCGTTAATGTAAATCATATTTTTCCTAAACCCTATTGACCAAACAAATCACAGATTACATGAATCTAACAGTTTTCAATAGAAAACAAGAAAAGAAAATCCTAGACATGCTTTTCTAAAATGCTTCCGAAATCAAATGTAACAACACTAAGTTTAACCCTGAGATTGGTAGGTAACTATGCCTACCTCGATCCGACGAACAAAGCATGAACCATTACGAATCGTCGGAAATAGAAATGGATAGAACATCCCTTCAAGAACAAGCAAAATCCTCTAATAAAAACTCTCAAAATTACTGATTTCGTAAGTGTAAAAGAAAAATGTATTCCCCATTGCTTAAATAATGATTTCAGCCTTTAAATCGTATAATCATGGCTATAAACACGCAGCAAATCTGATTGCCCCTCATCCAGAGCCGACCCTGAGTTTTCATGTGCCCTAGGCGAAATCTAAAAAAAGGATCCTTTATATTTCTAAACGTGAAAAAAATTATAATAATTTTGAAGACAACATCACAAAAAATATTTTGCATTATAGATCACAAAAATACAAGTTCAAATATTACATTTCATTATAAGAAGTCAATGGTATCACTTGAACATCACTCTTCTTGCATTTCTAAAAGCAAAAGTATCAATTAGACTTGTATAGTCTAGCTTTCCCACCAAGTCAATTTCTATGGATAGCATGGATAACCCATTTAATCCTTCTTATGACATGGTTGATCAAATGTAAGATTTGATCATTTTTAATTTTGGAAAGCTTCTTTCTCTGATTCTTTCTAAGATTTGATCATTAGTAAATCTCTTAAATTGTGATCAATCTTAACGTAATTACTTGGATCATCAATGTTTGAAAGTGCACATTCTACATTTAAGTGATCATTCAAACCTTATTCGATTTCCTCACTCTCCAATTCTCCATGTCCTTCTTCCACATTCATCACATTTTCAACTTCATCCTTCACCAAAATTTCATGTTCTTCGATTGAGTTTCCTATTTTTTTTGTTACTACACAAGAACTTATCAATTGTCCATCTTTGAGAATTGACTAATACTTAATATTTTTCTGCTTCTTTTTTCTCTTTTCATATCCAGATGGGTAACTTCTTTGAGGCATGATACACTTAATGGAAAAAAAAATGACATTATATTTTTTTTATAATTTATGTGTTCTTCTCAAGACTTAAATTGACAAGTAATAACCAACATCTTGTAAACTAGCCTACTAAAATTCATCAAAATCCTAATTTTTTAAGTATTTAAGAGACTTCCAAATTTCTAATTTATTTAATAAATAATAAAATAACTTATACTGTTAGGGAATAATGAAATTCATCAATCTAAGTCCAATTTATCCAACTACACATGATCCTCATGTGAATTAATGTATGCAAAATAAAAAATAACACATCCAAAAAAAAAGTGGTCAAACATGATGACGTAGATAGAGATAAACAAAGCACACATTTTTAGCACTACATTCTTTGCGTGGGTTGGGCCCTTTGGCCTCCACAAATTTCACTATTGCAAGTGTTTAGAGTTTTAATCATCTGTCGATTGGTGCTCCTGCAATCCTAAAACTAAATTTTTAGGCTAAATTTCTGGACCCTAAAACTAAATTTTGAGATTGGGCTTACAAATTTTGGACCCTAAAACTAAATTTTTGGACCACCAAAGAAATTGGACACTTTAATTAGGCCATTGACTTTTGGTTTTTTTTATTCCTACTCAAGACAATATTTAATTTTTAGTGGGCCCTAAATTTGGGCTGATTTTGGGGCCCCTAGGCAATGGTCTATTGGGCCTTGCCCAAGGGCCAAGCCTACATATAATATAAACGTGTATGAATATATACACTTATAATATACATATATATATATATATTATAACTATATATAATTTTCAGAATAATACAATAAATCTATGATGAAGGAAAATATATATTTTAACAGTTTAATACATTTTCTCTTTGCCTAACACGCCTAAAATAATTATTCATCCAATTTAACATATCATTGTTAAACATCAAATCAATGTGGGTCACCTCGCCTTACCTTATTTAATACACCCAGACTATTTAACACACAAAAAATTAAAAAGGAGAATTGGTAAAAGCGTAGAAGAAAAAAAAGGTTGTATTTGTTTTGATTATTTTTTTTAAAGTTATATTACACCCTATATATGGCTAATTTGAAGAATAATTAAAGAAGGTATCCATGGGTTGATTTTCCACATTGCTGCGTATCCGGAGAAGATATTGAAGCCCTTAGGGCTTGGAGTTGCTTGTCAATTTCACTATCAATCTTTTATCACTGTGGAAGCTACCTTCATCAATAAAATACATGCATGATTTCTAGTCATATGAAAATTGTTCTTTTCTGCGGATATTGGCCTCTGTTTTTTGAATGTCGATTTTTGTAAAAGGAATCAAACAAGCCAATCTATCTATCCATACTATTGTAAGTATGTTTAGTTCACATATGTCGAGTTCTCATCATTTTTTTTAAACAAAAAAAATAGGAAAAAAAAAAAAAGAGTCAAAATAGCCTTCAAATTTCATTAGCCTTTAAACTCTCTCTCTCTCTCTCTCTCAACAAAATATTCACATTAAAATCGCTGAAGACATTACATAATATTATTGAATGTGAATTATTTTTTTTTTTATTTTTTGTTCAAGGGTGTTGCTTGTGAATGACTATTTGGATGGATGTTTCTTAATCCATAGAAAGACAATCCCACAAGAAGTCAGTGGTACCTACTTGTAGGTGAGGACAAATTAATCGTAGCTCATTTTCCTTGTATTTTGTCAACACTACTTATCCAATCTCCAGCACGGAACTATGCCGCATCCACATTTTTCTAACTCAAAACTCCATACTCCATGCTGAACTTTTAAAATTGATGAATCGTAATTTTAAAACCGGCTTTTTACTCGGGAGTAGAATATATTGACACCGTGACTCGACTTTTAAAGTTAAATAATATCAAACTCTACTTTCAAAAGTTATCGCTAACATTTGTTATTATCTCATACGGTAGCGGGCAATTTTCTGCTCGGATCTAGGGAAAAGTTTGTGAGTGGTCAAAAAGTTGAAACCTCATTTAGTTTTATTTTGGGCAAAAGCAACAACTTCATTAAACTTTTAGGATATGTTCGGTTACACTTTCTATTTTCTGTTTTTTGTTCTCCAATTTTTTTTAAAAAGCGAAAATAAAAAAAATTGTTTGTGCTAACCTGTTTTTAGTTTGCTTTTTGGTTTAATAAAAAACTCTTCATTCCTGATTAAATTTTAATGATCCGAACCGTTCAATATATTTAAAGCATGTTTTTTAGGGTACCCACGAAAAATCTGCTCAAAATATTACCAGAAAGGATTTGATCCAAACAGTGGTTGATAAAATCGTTCCTGTCAGCATTTTGAACCACTGTTTGGATCAAGCAATTTCCGGTAATATTTTGAGCTGATTTTTCGCGGATATCCGTAAAAACATGTTTTAAACACATTGAACGGTTCGGATCATTAAAATTTAATCACGAAAGGAGAGTTTAGATGTAGGTCTAATATTGGTCTAAAAAAGTGTTGGACCACGAACCCGGCCCCTATATATATATATATATATATATAGCTAGAGAGATAGAGAGAGAAAGTTAATTTTTGAAAATAATGAAAACTGTTTTTGAAATAATTGACTTCTCACTTTTCATACTTTTTACTTTTTTTTTTTTTTGAAAATAATGAAAATTATTTTTGATTTTTTGTAAGTAAAACATCAAGCCAAAAATGTTTTTTTCTTGAAAAACAAAAAATTCAAAAAATAGGAAATAAAATGATTTTCGGCCTTAATTTGTTGAAAGTTTCACTAAAAAATTACATATATTTATGAGATTGGATTCTCTAGTATGGGCTCGAAATAGAGAAGCCAAACTCTTTATGCACATAGAGGTTTTTACGGTGGCCGATAGAGTCCAGATCCCGGTCGGCACTAACTTAGTGTTGAGTGTTTTAAAGGTTCAACCAGAAGATTCGTCATACATTTTCGATTCGGATTCCAAACTCCACACAAACTAATATAACTCTTATATATATTCTAAGTTTGTGACACTACATCTTATTGATACATGTTATGAATGGTTTTTCAAAGTTATATTTGCAATTTGTCAAGAAATCGTTTTACAAATGTACCAAGTCTATACTAGACTTTATTTCATCTTGAAATAAATTCTCCGCTAATGCACGTTAACTGATCACATAAAAACATCTGAAGTGCATATAAACTAACTTTAACATCCGAAGTTATCAAAAATAATATTGTACTACCGAAACATTTTGTTTCTTAAAATATAATCCCATCAAGTACTAGAAATTCTGGCATCGTCTGTGGGCTCTTTGTCTGCTCTTTGTCGACTTGAACATAATTTGTAAATGACTATTACAATTCATATTTGAGTCCCACAAGAATAGCATGTCTGATGGTCCCTGGCCATTGAATTGATGTAGCAATATTCGGAAAGGATGTAAAAGATATATGTGTATATGGTCAACAAATTATGGAGAGAGAAAGCGACGCAAAACAAGAGATAGAAATTAGAGAAAGAATTACGTCTTGCTAAGAAATTGCGCGCTGTTTGCGCTAACGAATACAATTGGGCTGTACATTAGGTTAGCAGGGTGATTACGACAAATTCATCAATCTATCCATCTACATATATCTGCATCACCATATTCAAATGTATATATATATTTTTTTGATAGTCGAGGTATTCGGCCGGTTTTAAAATTATTCTAATTTATTGTCGATTAGTCTTCGAGAGTCCAATCCCACCATCCATTTGCGGCGCCCCATTTAAAATTAGGATTTTACTCTGTATGGACTGACCTCATGAGGGTTGATAGAATCTGAGAAATTTCGAACCCGAGGAGGGAGTATATCTCTAAGTTCCATACCTTGACCACCAGGCCTATCCATATATATATATATAATTTAGCTATTTTTGTCATTATTATTATTTTTATCTCTAACTGTCATATCATATATTAAAGTTCTTACCTTGTTTCAGAAAAGTAAAACTCACTATTGAGTTATTGACCACTCGCATTGCAAATTCTTTTTCCAAAAAATTTCATATTTTCTTTAAATTATTTTCTAAACAATTGTAAATGTGTTAGAAGAGTTTGGACTATTCTAAAGTATGACATATGATGTAATAAATTTGCTTACAAGGATGTGGTCGCTGCTACTCTTTTTGCACAGCAAAAGGTAATTATCTAATTGTAATAGAATGAGTTTGATACAAAGTGAACCAAAAATATTGGTTTCCAAGTAGGGAATAAACTAATTGAATGAGCCAAACAATTACTAATTTAAATTTAATTTGAAAACTTAACTACTTATAAAAATGTATATTCAAGTTTGACTTGTTTGTAAAGCGAGCCAATCTCAAATAAGTTTTTTTTACATAATTGATCTCAAGTAACATGAATTTTATACATATCATATGTCAATCGAAAGAGTCAAGTAATAACTTGTTTGAGCATGATTTGGAAGCTCAACGTATTTTAAAAAATTCTTCAAGCTTGGTTTGCTTGTAATTTTAAGCGATCAAATACGAATTCAAACTTGAACAATTGTAAGCCCTAGACACAAGTAGCTAAGCTAAACATTTGGCTCGCAGTTGTCAAACAGGGACCTAATCTTTGGGAAAGTTCTCATCAAACCACCGTACACTCAACTTCTGGTCATCCCAATCTTCAATACCTTATAACTTCCAACCATTTTTTTTTCTCTTTCGGCAAACAATGAGTTCCAATAGCTAACCTAAGTTCCTGACTTTTCATTAGAAGAACGGATACTGCAAGACCAAGTATTTTTTGTATCTTAATTCGCCCACCCTACTTGAAAATTAATGGATGTAACTAGGCTCCTAATTCTTGTCCGAAACCCATTTTCAAAATATCCAAAATAGAAAAATTAAAATTGACGAGTATAATTATATGTGTAAATCGAGGAGATAATGGGTTGACAGAGATAATCTACAAGAAGATGACAAAAAATTGATTCAGAAGTAATTTAAGCGAGATCTCCCTCACTTACTCCCCTTCATTTCTTAGGAGAGCTAGTTGAATACAGTACTGGCCAGGTCAGGGTTCTCCAACCCTGAGCTGTCAATAGAAATAGGCACCGCTTCCAAAAGAGGCCGCACAACCCAATGTCTGATGTCTTATTGTTAATTATTTCTCTCTCTGCATGTTAGATATATAGTTTTGATTATGTTTTGGTTTACTATTGCTAACCTGGTTCCACGAGTTTTTGTGAAATTTTCTGTGTCTACAGGTCTTATGTTTCATTCTCAGATGTCCCAACTTCGAAGTTTCACCAAGTCACAATGGATTTTTGGTCCCGGAAGTGCCAAAATGAAAGATTGTAAATTCCAAATTTACGATTGGCAACTTTCGTTAGAATTAAGATTCGATTGAGTTGTAATTAATTTAGAATTTCGTTTCTTATTTTGTTTGATTGGTTTTAGAATTGTTAAAGGAGTTGTATTTGTGTTGGAAGAGATTTGAGATTTTGTCAGAGCAGATTGGAAGCTATCCCATTGGAATAAGAAGATTAAATCACAGATCAACATTTTTGTGAAGGCCACTTGAGCCGCTGTTGTGATAAAAAAAATTCAGTAGTCTTGTAAATGGCACTCAGCTGTAATAATCCTAAATTTCTAATTTGATTTTAAAAAATATTAAATATATTTTCTTTAAAATAATTGAATTGTTGTGTTTTTAATTCGGAAATTCAAAAATTAAGAGGCTGCTCGAGCGAGGTTAAAGCCGCTCGATCGACCTGTTTGAATTGTTGTGTTTTTAATGGAGAGATCTATTTTCGATGGTTTTTTACATAAGAAATCATGGCTATTGTGTCAGAATAATTTGAATTTTTATTCTATAAACGTAGTTAGGGATATTATGAGGTTACATGAAATCAAGTTCGAGATTTTCAGAAGATTTTAAAGAGAGAAATCTCTTGAGTGTTCTTCTGATATTTTTTTTTTTGGGTCTTGGAGGAGTAATTTTGTCCGTGCATGATTCATCCAACCTTTAAACCTGTTGATTGAGGTAGGGGAAACTACATTCAACTCTTAGGTTGCAGTACACAGTAGGATCGATTGTCAATTTCCAATTTTGAGAAAGAATGCTAAAGTTTAGAGTTTTCTGTTTGTTAATATGAAAGCATGAAATTCGTTCTACTTGTAGTTTGGATTGTTAAATTGATATGGGAAAAATGTTCTTCAACTTACATAGTGTCTATTGTTATTGTTAATTTTTATTCCGAGATCAGAATGTTAGATTATGTTCGAGTATGTTCGATTTTTTACAAGAACTAAAAAACTAGAGTTGCCAAAAAAGACAGCTCGTTTGAGCGAGTTATAGGCCGCTTGAGCAATCTGTTAAATTTCTGACAGATTTTGACATTTTGAAAATATAATCCAGAACATGATATTTTAGAAGACCATTCGAGCAAACTTTAGGCCGCTTGAGCGACCTACTAAAATCTATAAACTTTACAGATTGTTGACAAGGCTTTCTTGGCAGTAGGTTCAGGCCTTAACTACCACCATTGTGTATGTCCACGAGTCCCCGTGGAACCCCGTGTGGGAGAATTAACCAACTTGATTCATGATTTCGTTTTATTGTCTGAATATACATGAATCATCACTATGGTAGATTAAAATTGTGATAGGTTGTTGTAGTAAGAAGATGTGGTTTTCGGGTATTCGGGTATGGGCGTCGTGCTGCCCAAGTCTCTGTTGTTTGTTGGAGATACAGTTGTCATGCTGGCCAATTCTAAAATGGAATATGGCCGTCTTGCCAACGATATAACTTAGAATAGTAGTCATACTATTGAACTGTACCATGATTTGGTGGTTATATGAAAATCTAGATTCCATGTTAGGGACATCGGATTTGAATGCCATCGTAACACAGAAGTTGAGGTTGTTAGGTGAACATTATGAGTAGTGAAATATGTAAAGAACAAGTAGGTTCATTAATGAAAAAAATAGATAATTGGTCGTTGTCAAGCCAAGTATTGATTGGTCGTCGAGCCTAGTGTGATGTTCTGGGCGTCGTCTCAAGTTGTGTTCCATGTGGATTAGAGTCTTACAGGGCATCGTCTCATTTGTTGATTAAGAACCCAACTAGGAGATGAGTATCTTCGATTGGAAGTGACTTTGGGGTACGTCTATTTCGACAACTTTGGACCCCGATGGAGTGACGGCCTTGTTTTGGACGTGCTTGAGTTGATAAAGAGGAAGCGACTAAAGTTCGTTGGTACCTAACTTGGCGAAGCCATGTATTCGGTCGGGTCTATTTAGAGCAAGATAGTTATTGACTCGATAGACAGTAGAGGTCTCTTCTTTGTCCTGGTAATGACTTGCTAATATCAATCGAGTGCTCTACTCTAGATAGTTGGGTAAGAACGAAATATCGGGGGGAGAAGGATATTCTTAGAAACTTACAAAAATGGAAGCATAATAAACTAATGTGACTGTATTTCCGCACTTTACTATTTGAATGGTGATATATTCTTTTTGTATATCTATATTCTTTGTGTTTGGTTTATCGGTGACTTTTTCTTACTGAGTTTAATTACTAATCGGAGCAACTTTCCTGTCCCTAGTGTTTCATACTAGATGTAACGGAGCAGTTATAGTACCCTCCTAAGCATGAAGAGACGAACATCCCAAGTAGCTCTCTCTCTTAGTTTTATTTTGAAATAAAAGAATGGAAATCCCAAGGGTATTTTTGTCCTTTTACTTCTGCACTTTTCAACTCTGAATTATTTAATTTCTGTTGTTTAATAAAGAAGACTTTTTCGTAATTTATATTTCAATTGACTTAATAATTGAATTAAAAGACTTAAATAATGTTCCAAAAAATTAAGGCATTGCACGAGTGAGCTAGGGGACCGCTTGAGCGAGCTATCGAAAAACTAGATTTTATTATAAATACAACCTATGCATCTAAGGTTACACTACATCATCCATGGACGTTTGCAGAGAGAGAAAATTCCGTGAGACTTCAATATATTGTGAGTGGGTGATTGCTTGAGTGTGTTTGTAATACGTTGATCAAACTTCATGATTAAACATCCCTCGAGATTTGTTGTTCAATCAAATCTTACGAGGCATTCTGAAAGCGTTAAAATGCAAATTTGGAGAAAGATCTAAGGAGGACAGATCTTAAGATTCAAGGAATTGAATCTTGAAGAAAATATCTATTAGAAGTGAGCAGTTCACGAGGAGTGGGTAAAAATATTTTGAATCGGCATAGAAGAGTCTAGATTTGGTTGTGAGAAATTTTTTGTTCTATGATTAATTATAGTGCATTATTTCCTCCCGTGATTTTTTTTTGCCTTGGAATTTTTCGCGTATATTTGTGTGTCTTGCTTTCTTGCCTCATTTATTTGTTTATCTTGCATGATCACACTGATTAGCTCTTGAATTAATTAAGATAATTAATCAAATTGAAATCTAATAACGAAAAATGAATCTACGTTTCAACGCTTGCAATTTTTCAATTAAGAATAAGAATTATTATTTAATATTTTGTAATTTTTCTTATAATTTGTTGTCAAAATTTTGTGTTTTCTCATTCGTCTTCACGAAAAAATAAGTATTACAAAAAATAAGAACCGAAACTACAAAAAGAACACAGATAAAACGATACTATAGACAGGAAAATAAATAAAAAGAAAGGGATTCAAGGAGATTCAGAAATTCCTTTAGATCCTAAGCACATGCCCCTTTATTATGACCTCCTCTTTCTCTCTCTCCCCCTTTCATACAGCATTTTTAGTCTCATGCATTTATTTTTTTATTCTTATTATTTAAAATACTAAAATACCCTTATATTATATAGTCTTTATTCTTCTTGTATTTAAATTACTATATTACTCTTACATTTAACTACAAGTAAATAATATTTACTTTTTGTCTTTATTCAATTTTCTTGTATTCGTTATTTTTGTGTAATTTTTTTTATAATTTATTAGTTCGTCTCAACAAAAGAAATTTAAAAAATATAAATATGTTCAGAAGCTAAAAAAATTCACTAAAATCAAAAAAGAATTCTAAAAAAGTATTATTTTGAGCTTAGTTTTTGTGTTTTCTGAATTTATTTTTAATTTTTGGACATCATTTTATATTTTTCTAAAATTGAGATGAACTAATAACCATAAAAAAATTGATACAAAATAAAAAAATAATTTTTTAAATAAAAATAATAATTTTTAATAATTATTATAGGCTAAATACATCATAAATAAAGGAAAGATACTAGCAAAAATTACATGCAACTATTTGTTGTTCATACAATCCCACAAAATTTCAATATTTTTGGAGCCTTTCTTTTATTTATGATTTATTTAGCTTGTAGCAATTATTGGATTATTGTTTGATTAAGTTTTTTGCCTTTATTTGAAAAAAAAATTAATTTTTTGTTTTGTATCAATTTTTTTATGGTTATTAGTTCGGTTCGACAAGAAATTTTAGAAAAATATAAAATAATATTCAAAAACTAAAAAAATTCAAAAAACACACAAAATAAACTCAAAACACCGTTTTTTAGACTTCATTTTGTTTTTTAGCTTTTAAACAAAATTTTATACTTTTTAGATTTCTTTCGTTGAAATGAACAAAAAAACCATAAAAAATGATGCAAAAATAGTAAATACAAAAAAAATTCAATAAAGATAAAAAAATTAAGATTATTTAGTCTTAGTTAATTATGAGGGGACGTAGTATAGTAATTTAAACACAAGAGAGAAATAAAGATTATTTAATAAAAAAATATTTTAGTAACTTTGTATAATAATGACAAAAAAAAGAATGCATGAGACTAAAAGAAATGTGTAAAAATCACTTTCCTATATATATATAGTTGTTCGCGTTTGTTGATGCTTCGTCTAGAACCCAAAAAACAAAACAATGTTGCGACAGATTTTATTCAAATTATTGCGCTATGTTTTAAATTTCTACTTTATTGTCTTCTTTGTATTTATTATTTTAGTTTTATGAATTATTGTTCGTCTCGATTAAAAAAAATTTAAACTAAAAAGTCAAACTTTAAATGGAGTTCAGGAAACACAAAATTAGTCCTAAAAAATTATCTGTTTTGAATAACTTTTTTTTTTTTTTTTGCAAAATTTTAACTTTTAATCATAATTTTTTAATTTATAGATTGCTCTTGTCAAGTTAAATCAACAGTATGTAAAAAAATTAACGTAAAATTAACCAAAAAAAGAATTATTTTTTTGAACAAAACGGGAACATAACTCTAAAACTTTAGGGCTCCTAAGGGGCCTTAAAATTCTCGAAATTGACGTCACAGTATGTTTCACCAATGTTTTTTTGTTTTTTTTAAAGTCACGTAAATTTTTTCGAATCAAACATTTCGTGTTGACGTTCATTAGATCTAGAAAGGAAAAGGTTATGATCACAAGTGTCATATTACTCACTAACAATGATAAGGGTAAGATTCACTAAACTCCTCCAAGATTTTTTACAATTGTAGAAACTTCTCCAGAGGTTTTTAAAAATACAATCACCTCCCTACTTTGAAACTATTTGATCATTACTATCCTACCATTAGTATTCATTAGTTTCCTTAATGTTGTTTTAGTAATTTTTTTTTGAAAAAATTCATACTATGTTTTTCCAGATCAAATGGTTAAAATATTTTCATGCATATTTTTTATATTTATTTGCATCAATTCAAAGAAGTAACCAAAAAATAAATTGGTGCCAAAATTTAGAGCTGTTCGATAGAGACAGAAATGAGAGAACTGTTCAAACAAAGTAAGTAGTAGGGGCTTCAAAAAAAAATTATTTCTTACATAATTTTTTAAAATTTTGGCATCAATTTAAAGATCTTGCTTATTTATTTGAATTGGTGCAAATAGTTTTTGAACACATGCACAAAATACTTTAATTTTTTTATCCAAAAAAGTAGCATGAATTTTTGTAATGAAAAAATTAATTATAATATATAATAATGAAGTTATTTGGACTAAAACATAAAGTTTTATGTATTTACATTAAATTAAGTTATTCGGAATAATTTATTTATAAAGTAAAGTTCTCATAATTTTTACTATTATACTTTTATCGAATAAACATATAATACTTTGAAATATTTAGCTAGCTTTTCAGCATTATAGAATTTTTCTCAATATAAATACTTCTTTTCTAGTCAAAATTATCAAATTGCAAAAAATTTCTTCAAAAATTTTTTATTGAAAAACATTAAGGGAGTAAGTGTGAAAAAAAGGTCAAAATAATTAAATTTAAGGGCAAAACTAATGGTAAGAGAGTAATGAGCTAATCATTTTGAAGAAAGAGGTAATTGTATTTTTTGAAATCTCAAAAGAGGTCCATGTAATTGTCAAAAATATTACAGGAGGTCAATGCATTTTACCCAAACAAAAAAGGTTTGAAAGATTATTTTTCACTTTTTATTTTTATTTTTTATTTTGTGTCTTTACCATTGTCTTATTTAAATGTTTTAGTTTCGATACATATAGATATACATTTTTGTGGAGAATAAAAATATAAAAAAATATTAGTATAAATGTTTTACTAAAATAATACTTAAGATAATAATAATAATATAGTCAGTCCAAAAACAACGGTTTGTGTTAAAAAGGCGGCACATCCCAGCTCAGCGTAAGAGAAACCGAATTCTACATCCAAATTGTGTCAACTAAACTACATCAAAGGAATAGTCCTACAATCATTAAAACAGCCACCACTCTTATTGTGCCGGCGAACAATCAAATCAAAAAATAATAATTTATGAGATGGCCGCGTTGCACGTGGAACCCCTTGTAAGTAAAAATAATTCTGGAATATATCTAATTTTTAGAAATTAAAAACAGTACTTAAATTAAAATAAGAATACAAATAAAACTGCAATTGCAAACCGAGGCCCGTGA
>JABCMJ010012641.1:0-12092 GCA_014822125.1 Arbutus unedo | reverse complement strand
ATATATTGAGCTTTTTCTTAATTTCTTTTAGTTCTTTTGCTAGAGGACTAGCAAAATATTAGATTTAGGGGTATTTGATAAACACAAAATATTGTCATAGAAAAGTCCCAAAACCATGTTCTTAGTTTTTTTATGGTACTAAATTAAATGTATTGATTATATATTTTGGTTATTTATATTTTAAAAGTTAATTTGCAGGAAAGTGAGATACAAAGACGTATTTGTGTGTTAATCAAGAAATTCTACGAAGGAACCATGACTGAAAAAGAAAAAAAAAATCACTACTTATGTTTAAGTTTTGCAAGCAAAAATGATATAAGAAGTGGGCTCAAGGGAATTACAAGACCAATTGAAGTGGGGCTCTCTTTACATAGTTGGCAACATTCCACGGAGAAAAAAAGTGTGATATAGAAAGTTTTGACCCAAGACTTGGAAAGGAAAACGGTTCTTTCTTAGGATATTCCACTTGCTATAAAAAAAAAAAAAGGAGCACTTCAAGGTTGATCTTCTATAGTTTTGTAAGACTTGTATTTTATTCAATGGAGTTTTATTTTTATTTTGATTTATGTTTTATCGACTCCATGACTAACTAAAAATTGAAACTAGGGTTAAGGATAAAACCACATGACTCGTATTGATTAATTTTATGCATATGATTTTTCTACGTGTGTTTATTGAAAATTGTTCTTGGCTTAATTTTATTACTTGATTTACTAATGTTAATATTTAAGTGATGGGTATCATCTGTAATTTATTTTTATGGATACAAATGATGATTTGGGCTTAAACTTTGAAGCTGAGGAAGAATAAACATGCGTAAAAATAAAAGTGCTTAAAAAATATATTATTTATAGTGACTAAGATTGACCTCTAAATCATTGTGTAGAAATCATAGGAAAAATCACTGCATAAGATTAATTGACAAATATTTATAGGTGTGGATTCCGAAACCTTAGTTATTTTCTCAACACTTGATTCAAACTATTTTTCCGTGAGTATTTAATTTTTAGTTCTTTAAGTTGTTTGGTCTTCGCTTGTTTAATTATTTTAGAATTAAAAAAAATCACAACTTTTGTCAACTAGGTTAGGATTCAATCGATTCAATTTATTTAGTTTTTCTTAATAAAAATCACAAGTTTCTGTGGGTTTGACCTCGCTCTTGCATTACTATATTTTGGTACGATTTGTGCGCTTGCGAGTATATTAAAATTTCACAACATTATGTTAATGAGTGCTACCACAGGAGTACTTATCTTAGAGTGTGGGATAGGTAAATTTATCCCATTCTGGACCAATCCACTTGGGTGAACACCGAGTATGAACCTATCTTACCTCCATCATTGAGTAAGAAATCAGGGAGACTAAAGAAGGCCAGGGAAAAGGGAGTGGATGAACCTAAAAATCTACTCACAGTGAGAAAAAAAACATGAATCTCTGAAGTGTGGTACATGCAAATAATATGGTCACAATGCAAGAACATGCAAAGCACAATCTCAGGTATGCAAATTGCAGTTTGTGTGTAAGTCCAATATCAGATGTAGTCTGTGTGCAAATTACAGTTTGTGTGTAAGTCCAATCTTAGATAGAATTTTTTTTCCAATACGTTGTTTGCAGGATAGGATTGGGAGAGAGAACATGGGTGGAAGAGGAGACACATGCAGGGCTGAGGAGGTTGACTAGGTAAGTAAGTTACTGGTGTAGTCTTTTGTCTAATTCATTCATTGTGTTGTCTTCTGTCCAATTCATTACTGCTATTTCACATTGGCTTAACTGCAAGTTGGAACCAAGAGAGGGACCCTGGGTAGAGTAGGACATGGTGCTGGAAGAGGGTTGAGGGGCAGAGGGTTAAGAGGTGGTAGGACAACTAGGTTTGGACCAATTGATCAAGTAGATGTCTGTTTGTGTACTATACCATTCATTCATGTTGTTGGATCCTTGAGCTAATGGTTATCTATGTAATGTAGCAGGTAAATGTTTAAGTAGGACAAAAAACTAAAGGTGGAACCCTAGGAAAATGGGGTCCAAGGATCAGGGGAGACAGTAAGAACATGGGCAGCGGTGAAACATCTACTGGTAGTGCAACACACGATGTGGGTAGGGGTGCAACACACGATGTGGGTAGGGGTGCAATACACGATGTGGGCAGTAGTGCTGGTTAGGCTAGTGCAGTCATTGAAAGTCAAATTAGTCAAGTCATGGGCAGGATGGAACATCTATTGGTGGTGCAACACACAATGTTAGTAGGGGTGCAACACATAATGTGGGCAGAGCTAGGATAGGTCCTGTTGTTCTAAGAAGAAGTGGTAGGCAACTCAGCAAGTTTGCAACTTTTGTGCCAAGCCAAGAGTCGTCAAGTACTCCAACGTACGAGATAGTTGACTAAATGGTTTTGTGTGACTTACCTATTGCATTGAAAGTTAGACATGTATTCGTATGGTTGTAATTACATTTGATAGTTACATATGTATTCGTATGACTTATCTACTGTAATGGATGTGATTATGGAAAATTAAGACCATTGTAGTATTTTGTGGAATTATGAAACACTAAGACCGTAGTGGTATTTTATTGCTTTATATGGTAAGTGTTCAAAACTATTTTGGATGGAACTGCTTTGTATGGTTGTAATAGCACTGTGCATGATTGGTTTGTTGATTGTGTGGTTTGTGGCATTGCATATATAGTGCATTGCTTTTTGGTTACTTGCAAACATGTTTTGCTGCATATGTGTACATGACTTGGTTTGTTGATTGCGTGGTTTCTGAAATGTTGTAAACGATTGGTTTGGCAATGCTTATGATTTGGTTTGCGCAATACCAATGCCTATTTTGGTGCGAACATGTTTTTCACCAACCAAATGGAAACGCTGCTTGCATGCCTTTATTCATTATTTATAGCAAAGAGTGGACATTGAATCATACTAATATGAAAATTACAAATACATTTTGTGATATTCATTCTGTCTCGCACAACAACAAAGAGTACAATAACCCAATGGCAACGTGGAAATTATAGAATCAAAATATTGAACCACAACCTGATGCCAATTGCAACAATAAAAATTACAATAAACTGAAGCTTCACTTCATTAGCTTGCAACATTCACAACAATTTTCTCAGTTCTTCATTACTTGTAATCAATTCTTCTACTTTTTTTAATAGTTCTTCGTTCTTGCGCTTCAACTCCATATATTCATTTTCTGCTGCTTTCAATTTTCCCACAACATGATTCCCATGTTTCACTCCTCGACAACATGTCAGTGGATCGTACCATGCAAAATAGGAACATCCACCTTTCTGTTACAAAACACATATATCAAAATTTGTTACTAGGAAACAAACAGGTTTTTTACTTGGAAAATTAGAGTCAACATTTCTTACAACATTTTAATCCTTTCACCTTGTAATTAACGCAACCAAAGAACCTCCTTCTTGGGTTCTCATTGGTGTTCGATGTTGGGATTGGAGCCCTAATCCCACATCCATATTTTCGAAATTGGTTCGGACTTGGTGATGGTTTGCTTTTGGATCTGCTTCAGGATGTGCCGTGGGAAGTGTAACTACTTGCCATTCCTTACGGTGTGGAAGAGAGAGAGAGAGAGATCAGAAAGATCACTAGTGAGCGCATAATATTGCATATCTATAGACTCATCATATCTATTTTGGTACGTGTGCGTGAGTTTTATTGCATATTATAATTGATATTGCACGTAAGATATTTTTTGTTCCGTTGCAGGTTCATCGTAGTAAAAAAGTATCTTGTGTAGTCAATATGATACCCGAGTGTTCATATCAAGTCCTGAAGTTCTGAAGCACGTTATTGAACGTATCAACGGCTCGAAAAATAGTCAAGGATTGATGAAAGGCTAGGGAATCAAGGGTAAAAACCAAGAGGACAAATCTGAGATGCTGCAGTTGACCTTGTCCGAATGGGCATGAATGAGCCATCTGGACAACCTGGAAATGAGCAACAGCCAGGAAGATACTGCAGCTGACCTTGTCCGGATGGGCATGAATGAGCCATCTAGATGGCCTAGAATTGAAGAAGAACTCAGCAACTGCTGCAACCTCCCTTATTCGGATGGGCATGAATCAACCATCCGGATGGCTATGGACAGTGACAAATGCTTTATTTTGTCTGATGGATAATGTCTTGGGCTATCTCGAGCCCCGTGCAAAAGCAACTTGGAGACCAAATGATGGCCTAGTTTATGGATGCTTTATATCCCTTCCCTTGGACTTTTTGGGAGATTTATATAGACAAAAACATCAGATTTTAAACATATTCCAATATGTTATGTTTTAGGTAGAGATAGTTTTTAGTTTTTTAGAGAGTAGTGAGAGCTCTCATGCTTCCATAATTAGGTTTTAGCTTATTTTTCTTGTATTTTACTACCTTGTAATGAAGTTTCATTGAAGAATGAGAGATCCAACTTTGTATTCTCCATATTGTTCATCATTTCAATACAAGGTAAGTTTTTATTTATGTTGTTCTTATTTTCAAACTTTGTGTTGTTTTTCCATATGATAATGTTAGGCTAAGTTTTTAGACTTGGTCTTGAGATGATCTTCATCTCATGACCTAGGCAGCCAAGATATATTCTTCTAGGGTTTTCAAAGATTGTTGAAAAATGAGTGTTCTTCTTCTTTAAGAAACTAGAATAGAGTGTTAAATTTTTGATTGGTTGTGCACAAAGTGCTTTTAGTACATCCAATGCTTAGGTCAATGTCCTTCATTCTTTGACTATTTTTCATTGAACAATCTCATTCTACAACGCATTTTATGATTCAAAGCTTGTTAGGAAATGAAGTTTGTTCTTCCTCTTTTGAAACCTAAGTGAAGTGTTAAGTCGTTGATTGGATATATTCAAAGTGTTTTTGAGACATCCAATGCTTTGGTCAATGTCTTTCATTAATTGACCTATTTTCTATGAACAACTTCATTATCTAACACATCTATTGAGTTGATGGTTTCATTGATATATTTTCTGGCTAAGAACATGACACTTTGTTCTTAGTTGAGTAGAAAATGAGATATCAGTTGCTTAGGTTATAGATGAAATATTGATTCGTAAGACCACGCCTCCTTGTAATCTAATCACTTTCCCGTTTAGTTTTTTTGTTCCTTAGTGATAATCTCAAATCCGAACTAAAAAGGAGTGGCGTCCTAAACGCCAAAATCATGCAAACATACCCATCGAAGCATTAATAGCTTTTTCCTCATGGGATTGATATCCGAAATTTCTTTGCTATACATTTTTATTGAAGAGTAGAAGGGGTTCGGATTATTAAATGTGATTGAACTCGGAGCACAACGATTTACGCTATTTTGGGTCGACCAATCACACAAGAGAAGGTTTTGGAGAAGTATGATACACAGATCGATCAAATGGGGAAGAGAAAAAGGGATTTTGAAAGGGGTAAAATAGGGAATAAGAGGTCATGTAATGACCCGTATTTTTGGAATATTTTTTTAATTAATATTTTAAATAATTTTGATTTTAGATAAGTTGTTGGACTTATTTATTATTAGATTTAATTATTTTGATTTATAATTATTCTTTTATTTTTATTCTGTCCAGGTTTGTTGAACCTTTTGGGGAGTTATTCGATCGATTTTTTTAATAGATATTATATATATTTTTTAATTATTTTACTCATAATTATTTCATTCGATAACCATTTGAAAATTTGAATCTCATTTGAACTCTATCCCTTGTATTCAAATCTTACTCAAACTTTATCTTTCGTATCCTAATTGGACTCATATTCCTCCCTCTTTGTCTATTTATGTAGTCCTTTTTGACCCGTTATTCATTTTTCATCGTCCAGAATTTTGCTACGAGCAAATTGATTTTCATGAGGTATCTCAAAATCTCACGTTTGTTATTTTTTTAGAGTTCCGCACGCGTCTTTCTTCCCCTCTGTTTCTCTTCCTTTTCTTTTTTCTCTCTCTTCTCTCTCTTGGTTTCTCTCTCTCATCTCTCTCTCTCTCTTCCCTCTCTCAGCAGTGGGGTAAATCCCACTGTTGGAGTTCTTTTTATTTTTTTATTATTTACTTAGTTAATAGTTATTATACTATTTTTATGGTTATATACGTACAATAAACTTATAGTATTTACTTATTCTATTATCCTATTAATACACTATTTTTATTATTATTTTATTTAATGAATGATTTTGATTTCTTTTTATATAGTGTTGCGATAATTGGATCTTCGTATAGTGTTTGGGTTCGTGAGTTTTTTGTAGTATTTTACACGTCGGATCGAGGTAGAAATTTCGGACCGAGTCCTATATATATATGTGTGTGTGTGTGTGTGTGTGTGTGTGTGTGTGTGTGTAATTTATGAGTACGATATATTTTTATTTGATGTTTGAGTAGGGGATATGAATCAAAATTGTTGTTGACTAATTATTAGAATGATTATGTGTATTTGATTGCGTTAATGAACTGAATAAATATTAGGTGTTAGATCGGGATTGGATCTGAATTATAGGAATTCACTAGATATTTATTGTATGTGACGATCCGTAAGTTAATTGGGTTTAGCATTTCGAGGACTATTAATTGTTGAGACCGATTTGTATACTAGGGCCCATGAACATTGTATGTAATTTAGATTTGGTCGATGTGGATGTTGTTGTATGATTTATTGCAATTTAATTTATACTCGATGCATATTTAATTGGAATCACATGATAAAATTTTATTATTATATGTTGAGTATGATAGATGAGCATTGCGCATGCATGCATGAAAATTAAAAGCTAATTGAACGGTAGGGTTAGATAATCTCATTGTTGCGATAATGAGTAATAAGCAAAATGATTTGGAGTTTTGGTAAATTATGGGGGATTGCGAGACCCCGATGTTTTGATATCAATAAAGGGAATTGCGAGACCCTGAGATTGTAATTTGGCTAAGAAGGATTGCGAGACTTCGATACTGCGATACCAATAAAGGGGATTGTGAGACCCTGATGTTGTACTTTTGATATGGGGAATTGCGAGACTCCGGTTTGGAGATAATAATAATAAAAAGATACTCAATGCTGAAAGCTTTATGCACGACATTACATACACATATTTATGCACGACATTGCAGATTTTCTGTTTGTTTATTGTTCTTTGCATACTGTATAAAATGATTATCATGTGTGTTTATTTGTAAGTTAGGGGTAATGTTAGATTTTTCTACTGAGTGTTAATCACTTATTTGGAGCTACTTTTTGGCCCTGTCATTTCACGCCAGGTTTTGAGTAGCAAGTCGAGGAAAAACATGACTCGGAAGTTCAAGAGACTGAGATGGGTGAGAAGGATGTACCAGAGCCATGGCTGTACCTGTAACAATCTGATGGTGTGAACTAGGGTGTTCTTTTAGTTGATTTTATTTAATGAGAATTATGACTTGAGTTATTAGTTTTTCAAAACTATTTAGTGAATTAAATTTTGGGTTGATTGTTTTGCCGATAATTAATAAATATTTTGAGAATTGGGCCCTTTGGTTTTAAATTGAAAATTTTATTCCGCTGCGTAAATAATAATTATTCTATTTTAACGTACCGTAAAATTATGGGGCGTTACAGATCACGTGCAACTGACATGTGTACTTACCATTTTCTTTTCTAACAGAATCACAGCTAAAGGGATTGATTGTTACAATTAAAAATCTTACCGGGTACATTGGAACAATTAAAAAATTAAGGAGATTAACTTATACAAAGCCATAGATTAAGAAGAATTTTAGTAAATTACCCAATACTATATGGATAGTAAAGAGGTGTAATGACTTTAATTGTCTTTTGTGTTCTATCAAGACACTGTTTCGAAAATACAACCACCGTCTAAAACAACAATGTAAAGGCACTGTTTCATTTTTTGTTTGGTTTGTTAATGTGCTTCAAGCTTGATGCAAAGAGATAATATAATATAAAGAGTTAGAATGAAATCTTGCTTCAAACAGTAAAATACTTCAATCAGTAAGGCAACGAGTACAATGGCTGCATGGAAATTCGAACAATGGCTTTAGGGAGTAGGGCTTTCACTATGGTGACTTTTTGTTTTTAGCGAACAAAGATGATTCAAAAATAAAAAGAAACAAAATAATACAAAACCAAATTCTGTCTTAAGAATGTTAGAAAAAATTATGAATACTTTTAGTGTTAGCGGGAATTCAACAATAAAATCATAGAAAAATAAAATTTGAAGATCTCATGAAAATAATCAAATATAGTGTTAAACATTATATTCTTAAAACAGATTTTGCCCTCGCTATAGTACTTATAATTTGAATAGGCATCTAACTCGTAAGATAAAATGATCGAAATCCCATAAAAGCAAAACTATAATTAATAGGTCTGGCGAACCAAATAATAATTTTGTACTCTCTCATATGATAACTCAATACTCAAAAAATAAATGAAAAATTAATCTGAAACTCTTCAATTTGGGTCTCCAAAAAATAATATTCCAAACGAAGGAAACACATTTATTTATAGAAATATTCAAGATTTTTTGAAATAGTCATAGAAGGAACTGACACACCAATTAAAAAAAGAACACAATAATTAATAAAGTGATGTAGCTATTCATCTAAATAGATTCAATGACTAAACACGAATTTACATTACTAATTAATCCATTAAAACTAATTTAAAATTTAAAAAAAATAAATTTTCTTTAAATTTCTTCAACTAATATTACATGTAAATTAATTAGAGTCAATTATTCATTCGCTAATTAATGATTTTGAACCAAATATATGTTCTAAAATTATTTTTTCAACAGGATTTTAGGTTGAAATGAAATAGTACGTAGCAAAGTTCGACCGGTCGGGGTTCAAGGGCGATTGATTGAACGAGTTTTTATCACCAATCAGTGTGTCTTATAGCTTAATCATGTCATTTTATCAGTTCATTTATTTATATTGGTATTCTTATATGGGTATACCACTCAACCATGTCTAAAACCGGTATTTTCTCCCTTTGGCTAATTATTCGATACTTTCGCAGTACTTTGTGCTATAATTTATGTGATACTCTAAACAAATTATAGAACGACAAACTTAGTAGTTACACATGATGACACTTGTTTCTGACGTGAGTGGAATGGAAGACAAAAGGTGACTCAAATTATATATATTTGAATTTTCTATTTGTAAAGAGCACTCTACCTGAGGATGTAATGTAATATTCCCAGATTACTTGATGATTAGGAGTGTAATCAATTTGATTTCATCCAGTTTTGTCCAAAAACTCGGATGATCAAATCGACAATTCTGGTTTGGTTTCTATCCGGTTTCGATTTGGTTAGGCCTAAGCCCAAATGAAAAATTAAGAGATGATATGGTGTAAGCCCAAATTGGTTTTTTTCTTAATGTAGTAACACATTGAAGCCCAAATTTGAAGAATTATAATAAGTTTAAAAGAATTAAAAGATGAAAAGTAGCCCAAAAACTGCAATAATGAATCCCATGTGCGGGGTGGTGAAGCTAGAGTTGCCAATTCAACTCTTACCACTGAATCCCATGTGCATTAATAAAAAAAAGAAGATTAGCATCAAAAGGATTGGCTTTCAAGCTTGGTTTAAGAGAGAAAACTCATTGCACATGGATCACCTTTTGAACTTGGTTAAAAAATATAGCGTATTTGTGTCAAAAAGCGTACAGAAAATAAAGAATATTGATAGCTGATTTTTACAATTGAAAGATTAAAGAAAAATTACAACAACTCTAAGTCTCTGTCGCAATGACGACACCATTAATTAGCAGCCTTAATCCCTAAAGACTGATGATGATAGGTTATACAAATTGCACTAAAAATCCTTTGAATCTTTTGACGATTTAAAGAAAACCCTTGGTTGGAAGTTAATCAGGACAACAAAATGATATTTGCTGATATTTTTTTTTACAATATTTAAAGTGTTTGGGCCATAAGCACACTGACTAATAAAAGGTCCCTCATAATGATATTATATCATTACTGGTCCTGTTTCAGAAACATATGCGCCCCCCCCCCCTCCTCTTTTATTCATCATGACGGTGATGATGGGCTGTACAAATTGCACTAACATTCCTTCTTTTTGTTAAATATTTATGGGCCTAATTCAACTTTAATAATCAGTTTATAAGGTAAGGATTGCTCAAGGTTGATAAGTAGAGTAAGGAAGACTAGCATAGGTGATATGAGATTCGTTAATACCTTCCCTCAGGTGAAGCATTAATCACAGATGTGAGGATGATGGAAGGTTAGACAAGAGGAATCGAATGTGTGACGGATCTAATTTTGCTATCATGTTAGAAAACCCTTAGAAGTTCATGTATTTTATTTTTGTTTTTTTATAATTAAAGTGTTTGGGCTATGCGATAGTGCCTAATGACTAATTTAGCAGGGAGCTATATTAAAGTGAAAACAAAATTCTATATAGACTTCCTCATAAGAGTTGATACAACTTGAAATTTTTTGAACATGAGACTTTAGAAATGAACAAACTTGATCTTCAGGCCAACCGCATCAATTTCAAATGGGTAAATTTCACCTATCTCTCGTGAGGTTACTGCCAAATCACTGCCTTCCCCTTAACACTGAGAATGCATTGCCCTCTGTTACTTTACAAACTATTTCTTTGATGCACCCTCCCAGATGCAATGTCCTCTCTTATTGACAAAATCACACGAAGTTGATCATCCAGAGTTCATACGGCGAGCAGAGGTTGGGGTCGTTAATTTTCTTGTAAAGAAAAAACTATTGACCGGCTACGCGTTTAGTGTTTTGTCTGTCTGTTAAGAGAATTAAGGAAATAGTTTGTAAAACAAGTGCATTGTGAGTGTTACTGGAGAATGCAGTGATTTGTTAGTAACCTCAGGTGAAATTTACTATTTCAAATTGATACTTGTTAGTAACGTTCTTAGTGACGTACATGACTTAAACAAGAAAACCCCCTGCATAAATATGTGTTTGCCGTAAAGAAACTAAATGGTAAGAACGTGAATTGCACCTCAACAAAATGGAGACACACAATCAGTTGATCTTTGACCCACTTTTTGGCACCAAACGCACTATAGTAAAGTTTATGATAACAGGAAGGATATACTAAAAGTTATATGTCGTTTATAGGAAGTAATTGATTTCTCTGTTTGAACATTAGAGAGCAGCTTTTTTGAGTTTGACCGTTCATAAATATTATTGTTAAGGGTTTTAGATTTTTTTCTTTTATTGTAAAGAGTTTTTAATCAATCTAAACTATTAACTGTCAAAATGAATAGCCGAGATTGCATTACTAATTCCTGCTGTTTGTACATGAGAGTTGCTTTTCACCCCCTCGCAAAAAAATAAGAGTGGAAGTGTGCTGCCTAAAGACCAAAAAACTATTTTTCTTGTCTTTTATTACAATATTAGTAATCTTTATTTTAAGGACGGAGATAATTTAATTTTAGTCTTATTTTGAAAACATATTAAAAATTCAGTTGACTAAAAATAATATTTAAAAATCAACCATGGACTCGATCATTAAAAAATATTAATTTATTTTTATTATTTTAAGTGTTCTGTGGTACTTAAAAATTTAAGGGCGAATATTTTGGTGTTTTATTGTAAATATTTAACTGTTTCGTAGTACTTAAATTATTTTTTTCACTCCTTTTTCTTGTTTGAACATGAGGACAAAACATACAAGTGTTCCTTGATGCGAAAAAAATATAAATGCATCGTTAATCCACAAAAACACGCTATTTCTTATATTTAAATAAAAAAGTATTTAAAAAGAAGTTCTCCATTTAATTCTTCAATTACATTTAAAATAATTTAAAATCTCATTTCTAATAATAAGTACTTCAAAATTATATTTAACAAAATACAAAATTAAATAAATGTTACATACTTTCTTTTTACAATTAGCATTTTTATAAATTAATCTGTACTTCAGCTACTAATACAATTGTGAATTATGAAAATAATACAAGTTAAGACGTACTGTATAACGAGTTGTCTAACCGTTAGCTTCATCCGATGCATTTTGCCACACTACAACAAAAACTATATATGGCGACGAAATCAAAAAATGAAATATAATTTCGTCACCAAATGGGTATA
>JABCMJ010012639.1:0-17364 GCA_014822125.1 Arbutus unedo | reverse complement strand
ATGTACTCTTTGAAATTTTAATTTATCAGCTCAGAAATCGTGCTCCCGATGCCTCGTTTTGAGTAACCGAAAACTGTCAACGTTGTCTGTTTTTGTCCTAATCACTGTTAATGGACTTGTATCATCGTACTGATCGATAGTGTGAGGTCTTCATGATTCGATGAAGTTATTTTTTAAATAGTGCTCCCGAACCCTGGCTTGTGTTTGCTTAATCGACACTTCAAGGGTAAAATGGTCACTTTACGCGTTTGGCTTCTTTCAAACTTTATCAGGCATTCTATTTTGCCTAATATTGAGCGGTGGGACAAAATCTGGTATCAACAATTATGATTGATTCAACTTAAACTCTTTAAGTTCAAGAATCATGAAATCAATATAGATAAACATGATTTGATCTTTCAAGGCTCGTTTAAAAAATAAGAAGAATCATTTATGGCGTCATAAGTAGTATAAAAAAATATTCAATTAAAGACAATTTCAGCATCAAAATTTAAGGTTAGCAATTTTACTATATATATTTATAATAGTACTGTTATTAAATATTTTTAATAAAAACTTAACAAATACTTGGTCGAATTTTGGAGGAAAAGTACCGAATGCTTAATGTTTACAGTGAATTTTTTTACATATAGATAAAATGTAACAATTCATATTTTTGGAGTATTTTTTTATTATTTGATAAAAAAATATATAAATAAACATATTTGATTTTAGATAAGTTGTTGGATTTTGTTATTATTAGATTTAATTACTTTGATTTATAATTATCCTTTTATTTTTATTCTGTCCAAGTTCGTTGAACCATTTGGGCAGTTATTCGCTCGATTTTTTTATAGATTTTATATTTTATTTATTAATTATTTTATTCATCATTATCTCATTCGATAATCATTCTTGTATTTGAATCTCATTCGAACTCCATTCCTTATATTCAAATCGTACTCCTCTCTATCTCTCTATTTCTTAATTTTTTATTTTCATTTTTTTACCTACTCATTCTCTCTCTACCCACTCATTTTCTCTCTATCTTTATTTTTTATTTTTTTAAACTCTTTCCCATTCTCTCAATTTCTCTCTCTGTACTTGTCTCTTTCTCTCAATTTGTCTATCTCATCTATCTCCATGTACTCTCTTCCCTCTCTCTTCCCTCTCTCTCTCTCTCGGTTTCTCTCTCTCCCACTCCTCTCTCGATAAATATATATATATATATATATTTAAGTATTTAATTATTCTAATATTTATAAGTGTACACTATTTTTTTATTATTAATTATATTTAACGTATGATTTGATTTTTTTATATAGTGTTGCGATAATCGGATCTTGGTGCGGTGTTTGGTTCATGGATTTTTCAATAGTGCTTTATTTCATCGGATCTAGGTAGAAAATTTCGGATCAAACCCTACATATATATATATATATATATATATATATATAATTTATGAGTATGGTAGATTTTTATTCGATGTTCGAGTAAGGAATATGAATCAAAATTGTTATTGACTAATTATTAGAATAATTATGTGTATTTGATTGCGTTAATTGATCTTGTTGTGAACTGAATAAATATTAAGTATAAGGTCGGGATTGGATCTGAACTATAGGAATTCACTAGATATTTATTGTATGTAACGATCCGCAAGTTAATTGGGTTGAGTATTTAGAGGACTATTTCTTGTTGAGACCGATTTATATACTAAGGCCTACGAACGTTGTATGTAACTTAGATTTGGTCGATGTGGATATTGTTGTATGATTTATTGTAATTTAATTTATGCTCAGTACATATTTAATTGGAATCACATAACGGAGTTTTATTATTGTATATTAAGCATGACGGATGGGCATTGTACATGCATGCATGGAAATTGAAAGTTAATTGAACGACAAGGTTAGATGATCTCATTGTCCCGATAATGAGTAATAACCAGAATGATTTGGAGTTGTGGTGGATTATGGGGGATTGCGAGACCCTGATATTGTAATTTGGCTAAGGAGAATTGCGAGACTCTAGTACTACGATACCAATGAAGGGGATTGCGAGACCTTGAGGTTGTACTTTTGATATGGGAGATTGCGAGACCCCGGTGTGGAGATAATAACAATAAAGATACTCAATGCGAAAAGATTTATGTACGACATTGCATACGTATATTCATGCACGACATTATAGATTCTCTATTTGTTTATTATTCCTCGCATGTTGTATAGAAGGATTATCATGTGTGTTTATTTGTAAATTAGGGGTAAGATTAGATTTTTCTACTTAGTGTTAATCACTCATTTGGAGCTACCTCCCTAACATTTCACGCCAAGTTTTGAAGAACAGGTTGAAGGGAAACATGACTCGGAAGTTCAAGAGATTGAGTTGGATGAGAAAGATGTACCAGAGCCATGGCTGTACCAGGAATAGTCTGATGGTGTAACCTAGGGTTTCCTCTCAGTTGATTTTATTTAAAGAAAATTATGACTTGAGTTATTAGTTTCGAAACTATTTAGTGAATTAAATTTTGGGTCGGTTGTTTTGCCAATAATTAATAAATATTTTGAGAATTGGGCTCTTATTTTTAAATAAAAATTTTATTCTGTTGCGTAAATGATTATTATTTTATTTTAACATACCTTAAAAATATGGGGCCTTACAAATGGTATCAGAGCGACCCATGTACATAATCAAGTATGGGGACGAAATTTTATTTGGTAACTAGGGAATAGACCCGGGATTAGGCCGTGGTGACTCTAGTGTTGAACCTCTTGCGAGGGCGCAAGATCTTATAGGTGAGGAGATTGTAATATCACATCTCACATCGAAAGTTTACATGGATGATCTTGATTATATAACGAACCATGTATGCTACTACTAATAACTTGGGTTTAAGCATTTTGAACCACGTGATTGGGTTCAACAAATTATTGGACCACAATTTATATGGGCTATTACAAATGGTATTAGAGCCCCAAGTTGAGAACCTAAAGACTTTGGGTTGGGTAACTTAGTTGAATAGCACGTGACTTACATACTTAATTATATGTTCGAGTGTGTTGTCACCCAAATAATTTAATTTTTTTTTTTGAAAAATAATATGTATTTGAAATGGACAGAAATTTTGATATTTTATTTCATTTTCTCGTTTATATTGTAGATATCGTCGTCGAATTCACGAGATGTTAGCTTTGACTTATCTGTGTTTTTTGTTCGTTCTTATGCAAGGGTTGTTATTAGTTATTGTTGAGCCATATCCGTTAGACTCGTACTATAAGAGGTTAGTTGGTGAGGTAACCATTGGATAGATGAGAATTTATCAGCACTGACTACTTCAAAATGGTCTTCAAAACTAGTAATTTTTAGAAGCACGACAAGCCCTACAAATTAGCAAGAACGTTGCATTATACAAGAAAGCCATGGAGAAGACATTTATGATAATTGAAGCTTGGTTGCTGACCCGAGTTACAACGAGGACAAGACCGAGTCAAGAGATTCAAGCACCTCCTGAGATGATTGATATTTCTTTAGATGAGGAAGACCCACCAGAGGAAGATCCAAAACAAGATGACCCAGAGGAGGAGACTTCCGCGATTAGGTCTACAACCCGTAGTCCCGAGTAGTGATTAGGAAGTTTCAAGTATAGGACGTAGGTCGAGTAGGAGTTCTTTATGTGTTTAGTCGGTAGTTCTTTTTTACTTTTATTTAATATGCTGATTTGATAACATTATGGAGTTAACAAGTTATATTATATGACAATTTAGATATTATTTTGTTGATTATTCAATCTATTGCATGCATCGGTGTTAGAGTTACTTATTGCGCTGAGTAGACTCATATTTCGGAGATAGTCGTTGACGCTTAGTCTTGTATTCGGATCGAGATGATTACTGGCCTACACTTGGGGCCTGTTTATGGAAACGATGCACCTTCTGCTACTCCGCACAACAACATGAAAACAACATGTGCTTTGCTGCCGCCGCCCTTGAACGTGAATGTCATGCCTGAGCTAGCAATGAATAACTTCGCTCGAACGCTTCACAATTTTGTTGCTAGCATGAAGAATGCACAACCGCATGGACTTGCTATTCGCACTTTATTTTTTCAGAGTTCAAGGGGAAACGACCGCCAATCTTTCATTAAGAGTAGGACCCAACAGTCATTCAACGTAGCCTAGTGCTATTTATTTCTTTGGTACAAGTGTTATTTAATTCGGGCATTTGCATTCTTTTATATCTACATCATGTGTGGTTTCTTTGGGAATTGTTACGGAGAGACTTGAGAAGACGTTTAGTGAAGCAACACTATTGGGAGTCCAGACATTAGTATGACATATATGTTAGAATTGCGAGTTAGAGGTGTCTAGATTGCACTTGTCTTGCGACCTACGAGTGATCGATATGGCAGGCTTTGACGTTATTCCCAGGATGGTTTGTTCGTCCGCGCATCGAGCCTTGATAGATTGCCATTATAAGCTGATGAGTACAATCGTTCCAGATGGTATTTGCTTCATGTTTATAGGGGATAGACATGACCCTTCCTCTATAACTAGAAGATCTAGACGGCACCATACCGGATGGCACCTACCAAGCTAAGGGAGTTGAAAGTTCTATTGGAGGAGTTGTTGCATAAGGGTTTTGTTCGATCCAGTACTTCTACATGGGGAACACCAACATTATTCGTTAAGAAGATGATGAAACCTTGAAGATTTACATCGACTATCGATTGCTGAATAGAGTCACGATCAAGAACTGCTACCCATTACAGCGGATCGACGACCTTTCGACCAACTATGAGGATCGAGATGCTATTCAAAGATTGACCTTTGATCAGGTTATTACCAACTACATGTAGCATCTTAGGCAGTTCGGGAATGAAAGATAATGGAAGCGCTCAATGAGTTTCGCCTGCAACCGACGACATCAAACATGGAACTTTGCTATGTGCCTTGTGGGTTATGCTAACACTTTAACCGTTGCCCATTCTAGGTTGGAAACAAAAACATGTTACCATGGGCTTTGGACGGGTTTACCTTGATCAGTTAAAGAAGAGTGATGCTATTTGGATTATCGTTGATCAATTGACAAAAAGCGCGCATTTCCTACCGATAAGGGTGTCTGATCCCCTATAGTCTTATAACTGCCTCTACATCAACGAGATCACTCGACTGCATAGAGTACTTGTATCAACCGTGTTCGATAGAGACCCCCGTTTTGTATCCCAGTTTTGGCAAAGTCTACAATCAGTTTTGGGCACTACCTTATGTTTTAGCATGACATTT
This sequence comes from Arbutus unedo, assembly GCA_014822125.1. Classification (NCBI taxonomy): domain Eukaryota; kingdom Viridiplantae; phylum Streptophyta; class Magnoliopsida; order Ericales; family Ericaceae; genus Arbutus; species Arbutus unedo. The sequence goes on along the minus strand of JABCMJ010012639.1, from coordinate 12,101 downwards.
CACCTGCAGACCAACAGACAGTCCGAGCGCAATATTCAAACATTGGAAGACATGTTTAGAGCTTGCATGTTGGAATTCATGGGAAGTTGGGATAGGCACCTACCGCTAGTTGAGTTCGCCTACAACAATAGTTTCCAAGCAAGCATTAAGATGGCACTTTTCGAAGCCTTGTATGAAAAACCTTGTTGATCACTTGTATGCTGGATAGACGTTGGAGAGACTAGCCTTATTGGACCGAACCCAGTCCGCGAAACAACTGAGAAGATTCAACTCATTAGACAATGACTTTTGACCGCTCAGAGTCAACAGAAGAGCTACGCGGACAAACGAAATCGACCTTTGGCCTTTAATGTCGGAGATCACGTATTTTTGAAGATTCTACCGCGACGAGGACTTATTCGTTTTGGTAAGAAGGGAAAACTATCACCTAGATTCATTGGGCCATTTGAAATGTTAGAACGAGTTGAAGAAGTAGCATATCGTATCGCTCTACCACCGCAGCTATCCAGAGTTCACAATGTGTTTCACGTGTCGATGCTAAGGAGATATATGACACACTCAGAACATACGCTCAACTGGAGAGAGCTTACACTAGACGAGAACACAACATTTCAGGAATAAATCGTCCAAATTCTTGACCGGCAAGAGAAGGAACTTCGAGAGAATAAGATCACACTATTCAAGATATCATGGCGTCATCATGGGCTACAAGAGTCAATATGGGAACGAGAAGACATGATGCGGGCCAACTATCCAAATTTATTTGTCTAGTGAGGCAACCCTTCGAATTTCGAGGACGAAATTTGTTTAAGGGGGATAGTTTGTAACAATCTATATTTTCGGAGTATTTTTTATTATTTGATAAAAATAAATAAATAAACATATTTGATTTTAGATAAGTTGTTGAATTTTGTTATTATTAGATTTAATTACTTTGATTTGTAATTATCCTTTCATTTTTATTCTGTCCAAGTTCGTTGAACCATTTGGGCAGTTATCCACTCGATTTTTTTTATAAATATTATATTATATTTATCAATTATTTTACTCATAATTATCTTATTCGATAACCATTCGGGTATTTAAATCTCTTTCGAACTCTATCTCTTTTATTCAACTCCTCTCTAACCTCTATTTCTTAATTTTTTTATTTTCATTTTTTTTACCTACTCATTCTCTCTCTTACTCTAACGTCTCTCTCTACTCATTCATTCTCTCTCTATATCTATTTCTTATTTTTTTAAACTCTTTCCCATTCTCTCAATTTCTCTCTTTGTACTTCTCTCTTTTTCTCAGTTTGTCTATCTCGTCTCCCTCCATGTACTCTTTTATCTCTTTCTTTCCTCTCTCTCTATCTCTCCGTTGCTTCTCTCTCTCCCCCGGTTTTTCTCGCTCTCTCTCCCGCTCCTCTCTCTGTACTCTCTCTTTTCACCCTCTCTCTCTCACGGCAGTGGATGAATTCATTGTTTGTGTTCTAATTCCTTTTAATTTTTTTATTATTCATGGAGTAGTTAATAATTACTACATTATTTTGTTATTGTATATACATCATAGTTTAATTATTTAATTATTCTAATATTTAAAAGCGTACACTATTTTTTTTATTATTAATTATATTTAACGTATGATTTGATTTTTTTATATAATGTTGCGATAATCAGATCTCGGTACGGTGTTTGGTTCGTGAATTTTTCAGTAGCGCTTTATTTTGTCGGATCGAGGTAAGAAATTTCGAATCAAGCCCTACTTATATATGTGTGTGTGTGTGTGTGTGTGTGTGTGTGTGTGATTTATGAGTATAGTAGATTTTTATTCGATGTTTGAGTAGGGGATATGAATCAAAATTGTTATTGACTACTTATTAGAATAATTATGTGTATTTGATTGCGTTAATAGATCATGTTATTCACTGAATAAATATTAGGTGTCAAGTTGGGATTGGATATGAACTATAGGAATCCACTAGATATTTATTGTATGTAACTATTCGTAAGTTAATTGGGTTAAGCATTAAGAGGACTATTACTTGTTGAGATCGATTTGTATGCTAGGGCCCACAAACATTGTATGTAACTTAGATTTGGTCGATGTGGATGTTGTTGTATAATTTATTGCAATTTAATTTATGCTCGATGCATATTTAATTTGAATAAGATGATGGAGCTTTATTATTACATGTTGAGCATGATGAATGAGCATTGTATATGCATGCATGAAAATTGGAAGCAAATTGAACGACAGGGTTAAATGATCTTATTGTTGCGATAATGAATAATAACCAGAATGATTTGAAATTGTGGTGGATTATAGGAGATTGCAAGACCCTAATGTTGTGATATCGATAAAGGGAATTGCGAGACCCTGAGATTGTAATTTGGCTAAGGAGGATTGCGAGACTCCGATACTGCGATACCAATGAAGAGGATTGCGAGACCTTGAGGTTGTACGTTTGATGTGGGAGATTGCGAGAGCCCAGTATAGTGATAATAACAATAAAAAGATACTTAATGCGGAAAGATTTATGTACAACATTGCATACACATATTTATACACGACATTGCAAATTCTCTGTTTGTTTATTATTCTTTGCATGCTGTATAGAATGATTATCATGTGTGTTTATTTGTAAGTTAGGAGTAAGGTTAGATTTTTCTATTGAGTATTAATCACTCATTTGGAGCTACTTTTTGGCCCCTGGCATTTTACGCTAGGTTTTGAGGAACAGGTCGAGGGAGAACATGACTAGGAAGTTCAAGAGATTGAGTTGGATGAGAAAGATGTATCAAAGCCATGGCTGTACCAGGAACAGCCTGATGGTATAACCTAGGGTTTCCTCTCAGTTGATTTTATTTAAAGAAAATTATGATTTGAGTTATTAGTTTCGAAATTATTTAGTGAATTAAATTTTGAGTCGGTTGTTTTACCGATAATTAATAAATATTTTGAGACTCGGGCTCTTATTTTTAAATGAAAATTTTATTCCGCTGCGTAAATGATTATTATTTTATTTTAACGTATTTTAAAAATATGGAACGTTATATAAAAATAAAATATTAAGTTGGAATTGGATTGAATAGAATAATCTTTCACAATCACTATTTTTAATACTCTTAGAGAAAAATATAAACTGAAAGTACTCCGAACAAGCTATTCCTTGTTTCTTGCAAGGCCTTAAAATAGTAAGGAATATATAAGGGTTGATCCGTGCGATACATGATGCAATACATTGGAGAGAATGAGGAGGATGAAGATTCAAATTATATGATTGCCATGGTTAAAATTTGTGCTGTAAAATAAGTAGGTGTAATCAATAAAAAATAAATTAATGCAGTCAATGAAAAGCGAAAAGGAGAGAGAGTTGGAAAAAAATTAAAAGTTAACAACATAAAATTACGTGTGACTTTAAAAAAAATAAAATAAAAGGTGACATGTGGACCACGTAATTTTTTAATATATGAAATATATGTTGAGTTTGGCTTGACTTGATTATTTAATTATTATTTTGTCTTTATTTAAAATTTTTTGTATTTTTTTTGTCAATTTTTTTGTGAATTATTGGTTCTTCTCAACGAGAGGTTTCAAAAAAATTATAAATAATAGACCCAATTTAAAAAAAATTCAGAAAAAATAAAAATAATTCAAAAATAAGATTTTTTGTGCTTATTTGATGTCTTTAGTGACTTTTTTTTTAGATTTTGAACTTAATTTTATACTTTTTAATTTTGTCTCATCAAGACAGACTAATAATCTACAAAAAAATAAAAATAAAAATAACAAATACAAAAAATAAAAATAAAAATAAAACTTGATTATGAATAATCAAGTTAGACTAAATTGGGCCATAGACTTCCTAAGAACAACTTGAAATGTGCACCTAGCTAAACAAATGGGAAAAATCTTGAAAAATAGATGTTTTGGATATATATGAAAATAAATATATTTAAAATTATTGGATACATATAAAATTTATAAATTATTAAAAACTTCACATAGATTTAATAATTTCTAAAATAATATTTATACGTATTATAGATATCTGTGTTCTAATTATTATTGAAACAAATGATGAAGACCATATGGTAAGTAGTGCAGACAGCTGGTCGGTGACTTGACAATAGGTGAGAGACAGTTGGAGCGACAGCCCGCACTCAACCTTGACAATGGCGTGGTAGCTTGAAGGAAATATTGTTAGGTTTACTTGTTTGAAATTACTTTTATTCTTATTTGTTATTTGAATTTTTTAATTTTAAGTTAAATTAATATCTTGCTAACGATTGCGTAATAAATAGTAAATAATATATTAAAAAAACAAACAAATACGGATATTGAAACACATTTTACAAATATTTATGTATATTCGTGAATATTAATACATAATTTACGAATATCGATATATTTTTTACACATTATCTACTACTTAATGAACGATAATTAGTATTTTTCTAGATAAATAACTTGAATTAATTGTTCTACGGGAAAGCATTGAAAGTATATAAATGGTTTGGCTTCAAAATAAAATTAGCCCGCTATTTTTTTTAGCTAATTGATATTTAATTATATAAGTTGATATAAACGTCTTAAAGTTTGTAATGTTCCAATTTCTCGGAACATTAATTAAAATTTTTTAATTCAATTAATTATTCAATTGAAACGTAAAATTCAAGGAAAATATTTTTTATTAATAATTTAAAGAATTGAAAATATGATAAATTAGAGTTTTACAAATGCAAAAATAAAAATAATATAAATATCCCTGAGAATTTATACTTTTTATTTTCAAATGAAAATAAAAAATAGAGTTACTAAGGGTAGGGGAGCCAAACATCACCGCAATCTTCTTCGATGGGCCCAACACTTCATGTTCGGAATGGTACTATGGTTGCTCTGCAATATCTGGTATGAAATACTAGGGGCAGAGAAGTTGCACCGATGACTTGTGAAACTCAGTAGAAAAAAGTCACTGAAAAAACTAACCCACAGATATAGATATACAGCAGGACATATAAATCATTATAAACGATAAAGTGCATAAATAAAGTCACGTTGGTTCATTATACTCTTTTTTTTTTAAAGTTTCTAACTCTTTTTTCCCAATATTCCTTCTTACCCAACTGTCTAGTACAAGAGTACTCGGCTAATATTGACAAGTTCTTACCAAGGCAAGATAGAGACCATCTACCGTCTACTCAAGTCAATACCTACATCACTCTAACTAAACCTAATCGAATACGTGGCTTTGTCGAGTCAGGTACTAACGATCTTTAACTACTTCCCCTTTATCGGCTCAAGGTCGCCCAAGATAAGACCGTCACTCCCTTGAGCTCGGTGATGTCGACACAGACGCACCCCGAAGTTACCTCAAATCGAATACACTCATCTCCTAATTGGGGTCCTTAACAAACAGAACGCCGTCCGGTGGGACTTTAACCCACATGAAACATAAACTTGGTACGATGCTCAAAACACATCACTAGACACAATGGGCAACAAACTTGGCACGACAGCCACCAATTCCATTTATCCATTAAACATACCTATTGTTCACTATATGTTCCACTAACCTAACACCCTCCGCTTCCATGTTACGGTGGCATTCAAACCGGTGTTCCTAATTAATGTGGATCTAGGTTTTCACATAATCACCAAAACATGCTTTATTTCATCTATCACAACTTAATCCATTCGTCAATCGTTTGATATTAAACTAACGGCACGGCGGCTACACCATTTTTAACAATTGGCACAATGGCCCAATTACATCAAACCTTTGGCACAACGACTATAACTAAACCATTGTTGGCACGATGTCCTAAACATGTCTATATCAAAATACAGCAACATGTGGTAAACACAAACCTACTATCAAACCATAAACACGGATTACAACATCATACACTTTAGGGTCAAAATATGGTCAAACGCTCACACGAAGGCCTACGAGGACTCGTGATCATACATATTAAATTTGTGGATACCAGTGCAGTGTGAGCATGCATGACAGTGTGGGCCGGGGTCTAGATTTGCTGCCTTTAAAGTTCGGATAAAAATCAATAACTCTCTGTATTTTAGTAGGTTGCTCGAGCAGCTTAGAGCTTACTCGAACGGTCTACCTAATTTCTAGGTTCTGGATTCTGTTTCAAAATCGCCAGAATCTGTCAAAAAAATGTCAAGTCGCTCGAGCGCCCTATAGCTTGCTCGAACGAGCCTTCTTTTTCAGTAGTTTTTGGTTTTAGGGTTTCTGCCCAAAACAGTTCGATTCAAAACTCAACATGGTGATTTCTGACGTAAAACTGAAATTGATAACACATACAGAGACTCTATACACTATAGATCGAAAACCCTACATCTATTTCATGATTCGGATAGCAAGTAAGACGAATTTCAAGTTTTTCAATCAAGAATAACCAAAACCTTGGCATGCTTTCAACTCAAAATTGACAAATAAAACCTACTATAATCTGTATTCCTAGTGTTGGTAATGAAATCCCCTACCTCGATCTTGAAGACATAGCTAAGAAAAGAGTCTCAGATTGTAGATTTAAAATGGACAGAATCTCATTCCTTCAAAAATACTTCAAGAACGCCAAGATCACGAAGAACACCTCTCAATACTCTCTAGTTTACGAAATTTAGGTGTAAGGTTATTAGAATTTGAGTCTAGTCTATATGGAATTTGAGATAAAAATCCCTCATAATTCCTAATTCAATCTAATTAAACGTGGCCATGAATTCTCCCAATCAATTTTACAATCAGCCCCAATAATTCGATATTAATCCTCTAATAATTTTGTTTATTCGTATTAAAACCAATGGAATCCGATGCTGAGTCATAAGTTCTCCAAAAATCCCAAATCAATAGCCATGATTGCAAAGAAAACCTTGAAGATTCCTTTTGCGATGTTGCTGTATCACTATAGCTCGCTCAAGCAGTCTCAGGTCGCTCGAGCAGCCTCCCTAACTTCTGAAATTTAAATAATTAAATAATAAAAACTCAAGATTAAATATTTAATATAAATTTTTAAATTCTTATTAAAAATTACGAGTTGTTACAAAATTAGTATCGATCGAATGCGAGTATTTGGAAGACACTCTCATACTTAAATTAATTCTTGCTTTAGAGAAAAGAAACCAAGTGAGAGCAAGAGTGAGTGTTTGGTGTATAATTGAGAATAAAGTGCCTTGGCTCTATTTTTAAAGGAGTCTCTTGGAGCGAGCATTAGGTACATGGTGCTGAAATTGTCTTACCGTGGGCAACAAGTCACGACGCTTCCACTAGGTGTTCCACGTCTGTGCGAATCGGACGCTACCCGCCACATCTGCCAACTGCAACATCCCCACGTCTTTTTCGATAATTGCTCGTAATGTGGGCAACAAGCCTCACTCAGGCTGTGTCAAGCATCATACCCACAACAGCATGACCGAGCATCAATCGCCCTTTGGGAGGCTCGGTCGAATTACAAGTCATGTGCCTGTCAAGGCTTCAAGCACGCTAAATGAACTTGTTGAAACCACACGACTTAGAATCATCTGGTTAGCAGTGGGCTCGATCCAACCCATCTCCAGCAAAGGTGGGCCGAGCATGCGTGTGGGTCGAGCCCAATCTTGTGCGCATTCGGCCTACTATAATTTTTTTTAAATAGTTTGAATAATGATATCAATACGAGACCCCACATGTTCTCGTAACTTTAACGATGAAGGTTTCCTTTAAAAGAAAGACAAACTTCGTGTTCGCAAAGTGACCTATGCAGTTAACTTGAAAAATTAAAAAGTATCAAAAATATATTCAAGCTTAGTTTATTTGTTATGAAAGTCAATCTCAAACGTGTTTTAATCGAGATAATGACAAATCAATCTAAGTAGATGGAATGTTTGAGCAATCATAAACTGAATGAGACAACTATTGAATAGTGATTGAAAGTTTAGCAAAATTTTGAAAAAGTATTGAAGCTTTATTTATTTATAAATAAATTAAACAATTTTGAATGAATTTCTTTTGAGAAAAGATGAGTTGGAATTTCGGTATTTTAATTTGTTTATCATCCCTACATAATTTTGAATGAATTTCCTTTTTAACCAGTTAGATCGGAAAGAGTATTAGCGTGAAATGCGCTCCGTCACTGGAGGGGAATGATCTTGCATAACACATGTCAAAAAAGTAGAGCCCTAATCAATGAGATGCATTTGATTCATTACACGTATGGAACAATTAAATTGTTAAATTGGCCAATGAACATATTATTATATTAAATTAAACAGAGCATGAGGGATAATCATGGATTCATTGGGTTCCAGAGTCATCCACATGTATTTTATTCAGCATGAATCTTCCACCAGCTTACTAAAGTTCCTTTCCTCTCATTCTCTTTCCTTTCCGTGCGGGAGATTTCTTGCTTATTATATGTCATAACAACCCCATTTTCCTTCCTTTCATTAATCAGTGGCAGAATCAGAATTTAATTTTAAGAAGAGCCCAATCTTATCAAGAGAATACCTTATACTAATTAAAGTAGGTTTAATCCTGTCTCTTTCGTCTTCATCAACGAGTTTTTTCTACTCATTATCTATTCAACTTCTAAATCTTCATAACTAAATACGGTCCAACCTCCGATATGGTTACAAAAAGAAATTCTTCCTCTTCTAATATTATCGTTCCTTCTTCATCTTCTATGGAAGCCAACCATGTCATTAGTTTTGAAGTCTTGGCTCACGAAGATAACTTTTTAAGCACCTTTACTATGGATAAGAAACGTAAAAAATCTTAAATCGTGGACTCAGCAACATCTGATCACACGATGGGTGATGTAACGATGTTTGAGACATATAGCCCATGCCCAAATAATTTACCGGTCCGAATTGCGGATGGTTCACTATCAAAGGTTACCGATACAGGTTCAATTGTGCTATTAAAGGACCTTACACTCAATTATGTTCTTCTTGTTCCTAACTTCGACTGTAATCTATTGTCAATTAGTAAACTCACTAAGGAAAAGTGGTATGTTACTATTTTTTTTCTCCATTCACTATGAATTTCAAAATTTGGATTCGAAAAAGACAATTGACAACGTTGAGGAATGTTCCGAACTCTACATACTTAGGCCCTGTTTGATAATCCTCTTACCACTATGGACTAGATTCGTAATTCCATGGGCCCACTAAATGAGTGTTTGATTTGCTAAATTGGGTTGAGACTACGAAGCCTAAGGGACTATGAATCTAGGGATTAGGTGGGCTTCATAGTGGCCTTTTAGAGGTGTTACTACTAGTCCAATCTGACCACTCTCTTGACGTATTGACCAAATAGCTATAACGACCCAATTTTTCGGAACATTAAATTATTTATTTAAAATTCTATTTTATTAAAAGACAAGATTTAAATAGAAATACCCATAATTATTTATTGATTAAATATTAAAAATCAAGTTTAAGAGTAACTCAAAAATGACCAAATTACCCCCCGAGATTTATATTTATTTCATAACTCCAAATAAAGAAAAATCAGAGCTAAAACTAAGGGTACGGCATTTAGGCGAACAACTCCTCCCCATCGACACCTAGCACTTCCTACGTGACCTGTTGCTCCGTCTGCTCATTTCCATTTGGTATGAAACACCAGGGACAGAGAAGTTACACTAATGAATAATGAAACTCAGTAGAGAAAGTTACCCAAGTTACCAAACCCACAAGTGATACAATACATAATAGTTATATATACGCTAAACAGATGAGACAACAATCATTGGATAAAGCTTAAAAGTAAATAACAACCAAGAAGAACACTAACACCTTGGTAAGATTTATTAAGTCTTTTAGTGTTTTTAGGTACACCATGAAGTATACCATATCCTCCCTTAGACAATAGCATAGAGCCTTTAATTGGCATTGACTAGTCCTTGCCTACTCGTGGATCATAATTCGAATCATAACCCAACAAAGAAAGAACCTTCTACCATTCTCTCAAGTCAATACCTACCTCACCCTATCTAGATCCCGCGAACATGACGTCACTAGGTCCAGTCTCTACGTACTTTAGTCATTTCTCCTAATAGACTCAAAGACACACAGAACACTAGCTTTCACTCCCTCGGGGTCCAGAGCTACCTTCGCAGGCATCCCCGAAGTCAACCTCTATCGTCTCCAACTCCTCCTAGTAGGGGCGCTTAAATCAAATCACAACAAATATCACATATCTCAAAATACATGCCACACCAGGCTAACCACACTAGATTAATCATTTCCACATAACTTCTCACACAAGTTTCTACGTGTTCTTTACCTTATAACGCACACCCAATATGCTTTGCTGCTTTATTCAGGTGTTATTTGAACTAATGTCTCTAATGTAATTCTATGTTTTTCCATCAAACCCCAATCACACATATGTTATGCTCATTTAACTAAAATCGATAAACTTTACTAATATTGCAATGGTTTTAACATCATCCATCCATAAACTTCAAGCAACACAACCACTGAATCCGGAACAACAACAATTTTAACAAAATCCTAATCACATCTCCTTAACATCCACGCCATAAACATCATAAACATGCTTATTCTCCATGGATATGCATATTCTCGGTGGATAACCACAACAATTCTAACATATTCAAGTGGATACATGTACGATGTGGAACTATGTAATCAATACCTAAATAATCTATAAAATAGAGCCTAGAAACAACAAAATAAGATTAGAAAACAACTTTAAACAACCTGCCAAATTGCCTGTTTTTCAACAGGCTGCTCTCGTGCGAGCTACCAAAATTCAGCCACTAGAAAATTGAAACTTAGGCTAGAATTTAACAAAAATTTAAGAGGTCACTCGAGCAGCCTAGAGTTCACTTGAGCGAGCCTTCATTTTCTCCATATTATGGTTTAAGATTTCCTGCACATTTTGGATTCGTACATCAAAATCAGACATGATCAGAGCATATATTACACCAATTACCTACTGGAATTTTCAGTATACAAACCTAGCATGCTTTTCCGTCAACCAATTTAACAATACAACTTACAGAACTCATGAAATCGAATGATTTCATCAAACACATCAAGAACAAACTCTAAACATGTGAATCTAGTCTAATCCGATCTAATCATGCCGAACCCTAAAATTGATCAACAAAATATAAACCTATGGTTGGTAGGTAACTAAACCTACCTCAGATCCGCAAAACATAGCTTGAAGTACCACGAATCGTTGGAATCAAAATGGTCAGAAGTGGTTTGGGCAAAAACTCTCAAGAACAACCAAACCCTCCTCTCAAAGCTCTCAAAATCTCTTATTTCATAACTGTAATCGAAAATTGTTTATTCCGAATGTTTAAATAACAAAATTCGGCTAATAAATCTTGTATTCATGCCTATAAATCCGTAGTTGAAACGATTCCCTTCATCAAAATCTCCATAATTGCCGATTCTGCAGTTTCAGAATCTGTAGGAGACCGCTCAAGCGACCTCTAGCTAGAGAAAATTTGATTTTCTATTTTAAAATATTAATAAAAAATAATTAAATCTAATTAATTTAATAATAGAATAATAACAATAAATTAATTATTAAATAAGTTTAAAATGGATTTAAAATTTTGGGTTATTATAATAGCCCCATTTCCAAGTATGACTTCGTACTCCCCACAGTAGCTGTATGTTACAAGTTGTTATTTATTTATTTTCCTCTCTATTTTGTGAAGATAAATGAAAATTTAGGCAGAATCCTACATTGATTCGTAGCCTGTTTGGCTTACCTCCCAGGCTCCCACGAAAGTTTCTTCAACAGAAATGTGTTATTTGTTTTTTTTGAAATTGATACATGATGTCAAGGAATTTAAAACATAAAGAAAGAGCTTCACCTACATGTATACTTTTTGTGGAATCATTTGTATCTCAATAACGTTTTGTGTGACTAGGTGTTCACGAAGAATAACCACGAAGAAGATGAAAAGTTGTGTTTGGATGCACAAACGTGAATTTTGAAATTGTTAATACATTTCTATTTTAGTGGTTTTTTGAAAAACAAATGCTGATTTTTTAAGTTTTATAAATTTTGTTGTTGCATGAATTTTTTTAAAGTAAATTACAAAATTAATTTGTAGACCATAACC